>JASSUY010054731.1:0-75690 GCA_032466535.1 Forpus xanthops | reverse complement strand
GGGGGGGGGGGGGGGGGGGGGGGGGGGGGGGGGGAGGAGGAAAGAAGGGACTGAACCAATTGACACATCTAAGCTGTAAGCGTGCAACTTACAAAACTGGATCCAGCAGGTAGATGCTGCACTCAGCAGCTGTATATGCTCAAGAAAAGCATGGCACTCTGCGGTGCATGAGGAGCCAAAGAGGACAAACCCTTCATGTACTGCTTGCTTGTATCTAGGAAGTTGAAATGGTGGTGAGTGACAGAGGCTGATGTATAAAACCTGGTCATTGGGGTGTTCCTGAGAAAGAAAGAGAGATAAAGTTGTTGCTGATAAAGTTATTTTTTACCTGCTTTCATGGTCACTTTGGCAGCAGCTGCTAGTGTTGGCTCAAGAAACCCATGAAGATTGAATCACAAATTTGGTGTGGATGAATAATAACTTCCTAATGTCTAGTTATAATTTTCTTTCTTCTTAGTTTGAAAGTGATTTACGGGAATGGTTGCTTAAATCCTTTTACAGAGAAGAGGTCTGAGATGTGGGGGAGTGAAGCCAATTCTGTTAAGCCCTCAAGCTGTCCTAGAGGAAACCCGCATCTCAGCCCAGCATTCTGCTTATATTGCTCTCCCATGAAGCCTGATTTTATGTATCTGATAATATTAGCAGACCTTTTACCATTTTCTTGTACATTGCCAGAAATGATGGGCATTTTCTTACCTTTTCTTTATTGCTGCCTGTGCTGCTTTGGAATCCAATTAAAACAGAGTTGAAAGTGGTTTCTTCTGGCTTTATAGGTCATTGTCATCTCAAACAGGGAGCTGAAGAAAATGGCTTTAGATGTCCTATTCTTAGCAGCTATTGAAAAATGTCAGGAACACCACTGAGCTGTCTATGATAACAGGCTTACACCAGCCCACGTACGGAGACATTTTCAGTACTGTGATTTCTGTAAGAGTATAGCTGTTTAAGCAAATATCATCTCAGCTGTGTGAAACTAACCTAGCCTGTGCAAAATGTCATTTAGCAAAGGTAATAGCTCAAGCTATAACTTTGGTAATGTTTCAGCTGAATGCCTTCATTTTCATAGGATTGAAGATGCAGCTGGACAGATAAATTAATAACCTTTCTTCGCATGAATAAGCAACCTATTCTTAATGCAGGTGTATTTGTTGTTTATCAGTACTTGGATTTAAAGAAAATTGTCAGTATTTAATAAATATAACATTAACACGCATGCCATTGCCGCTGAAAGGCAAGGCGTAGTAGGAAAAGCATTTGTTTTTTTCTTTAATGAATTCATTTTTGGGATGGAGCTCTACTGTTGTAACTAGTGCATCACAGTTTAAGATAGGAAGTGAAAATAAGGAAATTGTAGGTATATGTAGGGAGGATCCTGGCTGGAGAATTACACTGATTTGAGTTTGAAATCAGCCAAGCACTGCCTTGCTTTGCCTTGTCTTGCCTTCTTTATATGTTACGCTAATTTCTCAACAGCACATCACCTTCCAGGAGTGAGGCTTTTGACATGACTAATATATAATATGCTTTTTCTGCTTCTTTCAGTGGAAGAAAATTTAGCAGATGGTGTTTTAATTTTGAATGTCAGAAGAAGATATATCCATATGCATGCGTGTGGCTTTTTTGGTTGAGATTGGGTCAAAGAAACGTGCTCTGCCCTGGGAATATCAGACAGAGAGGCTGGGGACTGACTGTCCTTAGTTTTAATGCAAGTGCCCCTCAATGTTTAGTGCTGTCTCCTGAGGAAGTTTGGGTTTGTTGTTTTTTATTTTCCCTTATACAGAGAAGTTCTTATTTTTACTTTAGTAAGTTTTATTGTGCTGATGATGTGAAGTGCCGGCTGGAGACTTTGTCTAGAAGTAGGTGCAGTCTGCAGTGTGCTGTGGAGTCCTGTCTGGGATCTTGATTTCAGATTTATTAGTCAGGGGAAACTTAGGAGATGCAGTGTGGGAGAGTGAGGGCAGTTTGATTTGTTTCTGAGAGCTAGTGTGGATGAGGGTATCTCAGACATGAACCTTGTGTGCTAACTGGAGTCTTCCATGTCCTGAAAGTCACATCCAGTGTATTGCTTATTTGACACAGCTCATTAACAATACTGTTGGCATTGTTGCTATTATATCACAGTCCAAAAAGGAGGAAGCAAAGCTGTGAACACAATAGCCAGACCATAGAATGTAGGGAACAAAATCTTCTAACCAGCCACAGAAAATTAAGTGATGTGGGGCCTCTGATGCTTTCTTGCTTTCAGGAGGTAAAGTTTTCATTTCTTGCAGCACAATATAATCATATTGAATTTCTGAAAAATTGAGAGTGAATATATTTTAAATTTAGCAAGGAATTTAGCATTGATATCACATGGTTTTTACCATAGAAACTGTTAAAAGATGAACTGAATGAAACAAAAAAAAATTATCCTTATATTTCATCATGGAAATAATTTATGCATATCAAATAATTTTGCTGTTCGGATGGAAGTAAATAACTGCTTAAGAGAAGTGTCAGTAGAAAGAACAAATCCAGAACAGCCATCTTGAAACAAGTGCTGCATTTGGAGTGCATGGTAGGACTGGAGGATTTGGCACTGACTTTGTGTACCTGAAAGATGTATGTGGAAACATGCTGCAGAGAGCAAAGTGTCAAGCAGCACACTTCAGTTCACTTTAAAGACTTCGCATTTGCAATTACTGCGGTGACTTCGAACCTCAAAGCTGAAAACATTGCTCATGCAGTGCTCAGAATTGTTTCCTCTGGAAGATGAAAGGCAGCACTCAGGTTTGGGAAATCCCTTGAATTACCTTAAGTAGTTCTGAAATTATGAAATTCCAAAAACGCTCTCCAGCAGTTATATCAAGTTCAGCCTCCTTGATAAAACTTCACATCTAATTTTCCCTGAGAAGGGCAGATAGTACAAATGAAAATGTTTTCCTATGATGAATGAATCTATGAGATTGTCTTCTTGTCTGTAGCAGAGTTTCGTAAGTGCTTTTTCCAACCAGGTATTCAGTGCCACAGGAGAAAGATCTTCTGTTTCTCTGACATGCTATTCTACTGTAATAAGCTTTGCAATTAGTTAATACTTGCTAATATTCAGGCTCCGTTTTCCTTTCCAGATCCATGTGGTGGTAATCCTAGCTTTATGGCCTACAGAACAAGCTTACTGAGAACTTCAGGGATATTAACTGATTTGCTAAAAATGCAGGATTCCTGCCTGTGGGGCTTTTTCTCACTATAATATGTCTTTATTCTGAGCTTGGAATTGCAGAAGTTCCGAACATACCTTATTATAAATAACATAAAATAAAATATTAAATCAATTTTAGATTGTTTTGAAACATCCTAATTTTGTCTGTAAGTCACATGTTTTTCCCTTCATGTTTTAATGAAGCAGTGCCATTCTCTGAATAAGAAAAAAGGATAAGCACTGTATGAACTCAAGAAGTGCAACTGTCTGCATTATTGATATATTGGAGTGTTTTCCTCTATATCTATATTGAAAACATTTGATATGGTATTAAACAAATGAGATTTCATGAATAAATTTGGTTTCTTAAAATTATTTTTTTTCCCCCTGGGAGAAACCTGTCCCACAATTTTTGACCAGAACTTGTGACAATCAGAATTAGGATTCAGGTCTCTCCATTAAGCAGAGCAAGTGTAACCTGGCAGGCCAGAGAAATGTTATCCAGGTTTCTTCAGGCGAAACTGAGTTTTAAGAGCTTCAGCAGTGTTGTTTCTGCACAGACCTTTCTATCTATAGCTCTGAATCTGTGGGTAATCATTGCAGGAAATTGTAGCTAGTTCTGATTCCTCTCTGATTGACATTGCTGTTAATCCATAATAACTTCACTGAAGTCAATGCAGTTATAAACAGAAGTGGTTGGTGGATTGAGGACTGGGTCCTTAAAGCCAGAAAATCAGTTAACTTGCAAGAGTGCAATAATATCCTGAGCAATGAATTAGCAAAGAAGCTAGACCATAGTTCGGGGTGATGAAGGACACACATCTGGTATCTATCTCTACAAAAGGTTGATGAGGATGATGGTGGTGTAAGAGTCTATTTATTTCAGCAGAAATATTCTGTTGCATCAAATTTCTATAACATACATTCTACACTGTGCATGTAAGTATATAATATTTTCTTCTTGGGCATCTTCTGCTATGTTGAAAACACATATTTCATCCCTTTTTACTAAATTCCAGTAGGTTAAATAATCTACTAACATAGTCTCTAGAGTGTCTGATTACAATAAAAACCTGTTTGGTTCAGATGGGTGACCAAAGGGAGAATAATTTCTGGTTCAGCAGGTACGTATTAGTCAGTGGTTTAAAATCCATGATGAAACATGGGATGAGCAGAATGAATGCCACCTGCCTCACATCCTTGCTTTCTGCTGTCTGAGAGATACTCACTTATCATCAGTGTTGGTGCTCAGGAGCTGTATAATCTGTCTATGAAGTGAGAGAAACAGCATCGCATACAAATACTGATATGTGATATTTAAATATTTTAAAAATCACACAGTAAATTATCAGTGCCTGGAGACTTTCTGTATGGCTTAATAATATTTCTGTAGTTATGTTCATATTAAAGGCAGAAGGGAATATTCACAGTCATTTCTGTAAAAGAACCAAATCTGCCTCACACGGCATTCAGTGACATTTTCACAGGGGAAGTCAGTAAGACCAGGATTGACACCCATAGTCATTTGTATGGAAAACACCTACCTGTAAGACCAGATTGATGTAGTGTGCAATGAATTCCCTAAGTCCCCTTTTAATTAATGAGTCCAAAATTCATATGGAGATAATTGCATGCAACACATTATTTGTATTCCATTAAATTAGACAGAGCCACTTTCATCTGAGAACAGGTTCCAAACATCTGCTTCTAGAAAGCATCATTATTGCTTGTTTGTACAGGACTAACCATGTGCCAGCTGCTTTACCAGAAGATAGGAGCCAGGTCCTGGCTCTAAAAAGTTTGCAAATAGCCTGCTTGAGAACTAAGGGGGATTAAAGTGAATGAAAGACAGCAGTGCTGTTGAGACAGAGTCTCTTGATCTCACCAGATGTCTGATTTTTGCAGTGATAGTAAAAAACCTCATTCATTGAATATATGCTACTGCTACACAGCCTGAAGAATGCCAGGGGTATCCTTGTTCAAATTTAACCACTTGAAGGAGAATCTGAGAACATTTGGTTTCCTCCAGTCACTGCAGAGAGACAGGCAATTCCAGAGGATGATCCATCCTATCATGAAATAGGGAGGAAGGATAAATCCACCACACTTCTCTAGTCTTCTCTCTCCATTATCATAGTGGGATCCTAATGGCTAGCTTAGAATAGAAGCTGAAGTTGGAGGAAACAATTCCTACCTTGAAATCTCACCCTATAAGCAGTCATCTTGCTCAGTCTGTTTCCTGCAGCGTGTGCTTAAAGTGACTCCACTACTCCAAATTAGAGGCTGGAAAAGATCCTCTGGGGAATGACCAGCAGATCCTATGTCCCAGCACATTACTTGTACCATTGAGACTTTGTTCACTGGCTCCACTCATGCTCCATGTGATATTACCATTCTCAGTCTGGCTGGAGAAGGTCCTGGAGAGCCATTCAATTTGCATTGTGCTTCCAGCAGTATGGATCTTTGGAGCCTCTTATGTCTTCATGGGCAGCTGTCTCTGACACATCTAGTGCATGAGCTTCTCCTTGAGCATGAACATGTAGTGGAAGCATGCCTCTGGCACCCACTGGCACTCTCACGGAGAAAGCACAGCTCTCTTCACCATGACATGGCAGAAAATATCACACAGTGAGAACATTAGGATAAACACATCAAGGACAAAACAGATATGAAAGAAACATGTGGGAGTACAGCCATACTGCAGTGTGAAAGAGGATTTTGGGTGAAACAAAGAACAGGCTCCCAAATCAAAAACACCTGGGATGCACAGCCTGAGAATGCAGGTAGCCACCACTGCAGGAGCAGAGCCTGGAAAGGGCTCTCATCAGAGCCAGATGGGCCTTATTGTTGTGTTGTGAATGAGCAATGCAATGTATAGTCCATCTATTCAGACTCAGTGTTGATGATGTGCCTTTTTGTCAAGTTTGCAGATAACAGATTGGGAAATACATTGGTTTGCTGCCAGGTAGGTGTGTAATGCAAAGGGACCTAGGCAGGCTGGCCAACAGAACTTCATGAAATTCGGTAAGAAGTAGTGCTGAGTCCTGCTCCATGGATGGAAGTGCCCTGTGTAGACAGCACAGGCTGGAACTGACTGCCTGTGGACCAACTTTGTGGAAATCATAGAATCATAGAATAGTTAGGGTTGGAAAGGACCTGAAGATCATCTAGTTCCAACCCCCTGCCATGGGCAAGGACATCTCCCACTAAACCATGAGACCACAGGTTCTGTCCAAACTGGACTTGAACATCACCAGTGATGGAGCATTCACAACTGCCCTGGGCAACCCATTCCAGTGCCTCACCACCCACACAGTAAAGAATTTCTTCCTCAGATCCAATCTAGACTTCTCCCGTTTAAGTTTGAACCTGTTACCCCTTGTCCTCTCACTACAGTCCCTAATGAAGAGTCCCTCCCCAGCATCCCTATAGGCCCCCTTCAGATATTGGAAGGCTGCTATGAGGTCTCCACGCATCCTTCTCTTCTCCAGGCTGAACAGCCCCAGCTCTCTCATCCTATCTTCATAGGAGAGGTACTCCAGTCCCCTGATCATCCTCGTGGCCCTCCTCTGGACTTCCAAATGGGCAGGGAGAAAGACATGGGCCAGCAGTGAGTCCTGACAGCAATGATGGCCAGTAGCAGCCTGGGCTGTATGAACAGGGCAGAGCCAGAGGGGAGTCATTATCCCCCTCCCAATATTGGTTAGACCACATCTGCCAACCCAATACAGGACAGACACCAATAGACCAGCTGTTTTCAGAGGAGGCCTCTGACATGGTGGGTCTGGAGCACCAGCCCTGTGAGGAGGGGTTGTAGGAGCTCGACTTGTTCAGTCTGGAGCAGAGATGGCCTTACAGAAGACCCCCGTACCTCTGGGGCAATCACTGAGGATGTTTCCCCATAAGGACAGTCAGTCAGAGGTGCAGGTTGCCCAGAATGGTTGTGCAGTCTCTGTCCTTGAATGATGAAGCCCTGAGCATTCTGGTCTGACCTCAGAGCTGACCTTTGTGTGGGACATCAGGGGACTAATGTCCACATGCACTGCAGATATCTTCCTATAAAAGACAGGTTTCCAACTGAAAGATGACCTCAGTTAATCCAGTTAAATTGTTGAGTATTTGAAGCAAAATTGAGTAAGACCAAACACCCTCAAGGGAAGCCTGTGTTCTACCTTCCCAGCTTTCTCCCTGAGGAGCTGCAATGACCTATTGAGGTTCCTTCCTGGGTAACTCCACAGTTGCTGAGAAGGAAATTAGATCTTTCATATAAAAGTTTGTTAATCCTGTATTTCTAACTTATGCTGACCACCACACTGCAGAAGGTCAGAGATGTGGCATGACTCAGGTTAAGATGATCATGAACATCTGCTGTTACTAGCTCATCAGCACATCGTTGCAGTGCCTATGGCTGCCTGTAGATCTTCTTCTTGTGTAGGTTGTCGTGAGACACACTGGGGAGGGTAATGCTTTCATGTGCTTGATTAACTGCATCATATATCATGCATCTTTCTACCAGAGCATCTTTCTGCTGAGAGGACAATTTCCCTACTATATCCTCTGCTTTTATTTCCATGTCTGTAGGAAGCACGAGGAAGGACCTTCAAGGTTTATTGCTGTGTAAGGAACATACACATTTTTGTAAGGCATGAGGAGCCAGGGGAACTTGCATTTCATTTTCAGGAACAGCTCAGCAGTATTTTGCTGCATTTGATTTAAATATGAAGACCATTTTCCTCACATCTTGACTGACATATACCTTGGCAGTTTTCTTGGAGACTATTGTTAGAACACATGGCAAATATCAAACAGGTAACAGTGGGACAGGTGCAGTGGAGGATCAGCACATGGTTTTTTGAAGTCTGGTTTTCTGCCAAGGACTAATAATGCTCCTGTCTGAAGTCAGTGTAATCATGGGGCTAATGGCAGAAGGAGCTGTGAATTAGTGTCAGAAAGCATTTTTGAGTTGAAGTTCAAAACCAGGCTGCTGTTCAGCATAACATCCCGAAAGAGGCTACAGGTACGTTAATTTTGTGATCCATGCAGCTCTTATTATCAAACTTCAATTCTAGATGTTGCTTTTTTCTGTAGGTAATACCTAGATGTGAGCATCATCCTGTCTCATGTGAAGAGGCATCAGCAGTTGTACATTGCCATTGTGTCACATAGCAGGACATGTAAGCCAGGCCAGGCATTGCTAATGGAGGAAAGAAAAGTTACATGCTTTACAGAGGAGAAATTTAGTTCTTTCTGAATTTTTTATCTTGAAAACTTAATATGTGATGCAAATTGATACAACTACTCTGGCGCAGAAAAGTGCAAACCTAGTGTGTTATGTAGCTATGACAACTGTTAGGGTGATGGTAAGTGAAAGTAATTCTCCCATCTTACTGGATGAAACTAATAATTTTTTAAATAACTCTTCTCCATCAATTGTATTTTTTTTTAATTCTAATTCTGTTCTCTTTATCTCTTTGTTTTGGTTTGTACAGAGCCTAGACCAGCACATAACTGTGTGGGCTCCATAACTGAGTGCTCCAACATCCTAGGATGAACTGGTGATTACTATTTTTGCTGCTATGATTCAGAATACCATCTTGTGTCTGTACACATGTGCTGTGCAGATTTGCACAACAAGATCTACCTTTGCTGAGTGTTTTTTTAAGGAACAGGGCTTCAGCATTTCCCCTGAAATGAAAATTTGCACTAATCTCTGTTCAGGGGCTATTAAGAAGTTTTATTTCAATAGTATCACTTTGATTCATTTTGGTTTGCCTGTAATATTGCCGTTCAATATGAATCACAGTGCAGCTTATTTAACATTAAATGCTATGTACCATATAACACATTATTAGCTTGCTGTTTTATTACAGTAAACAATCAAACTGAAATGCATCAAACCAACTCACTTGGAAGAAAAAAAGTCACAGTGGTCACAGTGGAGTGTTTTAATTTGCCTAAACAAAACCTGCAGCCATTTTTCTATTGAGAGATTTAATGGGAGTGAATGTATTTCATTGAAATGCCCCACTTCCAGAAAACAATCTAAACCCAATCAAATACATTTTGAGCAGCTCCTTATGAAATATTAGAGGATCTTCCTGACATTTACAGTATCAACCTGGGTTAAAAAGATAGGTGCTACCCACCATTGAAAAGGTCCAGCCTTTTGCAGAACTGAAACAAGAGACCACATACACTGTCCTAACAGTGATGGATTTGTCTAATCCCATGAAGGGGAATGTTCTTTCAAGTTAGGCAGCGCAATGCTGATAAAGCACTGAGCATAGTAACAATGAGTTCATAGTCCTGATCAGTAGTTTCTGATCTAAACTGCTCAGTCCTAGAGGCAAATTTAAACCTGCCATTGACAGGCACAGAAATGAAATATTCTGCACAGAGATATTTTAAAGGACTCCAGTCTAGACTTAAATAAAATGTAAGGCATCAGGTGGACTAAAGAGCACTGGATAAATTGGACTCCTACTTGAAGGCAAAGTGAGTTTGTCAGCTCAGGTTGGGGCTGAGATTTTCTCCCTGTGGCACAGCTTGGCACAGCAATCTGGGTGCATTACATGGCATGTTTTCACTCCTCCTGATAACCAAAAGCAGCTGGTTGATCCAGATGAACCCCTGGTCTTTTTTGGTAGAGTGCTTTCCATGTGGGCATGTAATCTGAGAAACAACTCATTGTCTTTCTAAGGCTCCCTAGTAAATAAACTAATCCGCAATTCTTGATGTACTTCTGTATTTTGTCAAAAGGGTATTTTTTTCCCAAAAGTGTAACTGTACAAATGCAAACAACTCTGTCTTTTGGCTATACGCACCATAACAGATCCATGATTAAGAGGTTGCTAAATTATTTTAATGTCTATTTATGCTTTCTGCCGATCACCTTCGGTCTGCATTTTCAGCCCATTCTTTTCTATATTCAAGCTAATCCTAGATTACATAATTTGCATGCATAATTTAAGGTATTACCACGATTTTGGTGACTCAGAACAGCCTTTCTATGGCCACATAAATTGAATTTTGTACCTTTGTAAATAACTGTTCATGGTGGAAGCTATTTGGTGAAATTCTGAATCAAGAGTGGACTCTAAATTTTACTTCTGGCCTTCAAATCTGTGAAGGACTTCATATGCAGCTGTCATTTCATCAGATATTGCTGACCTTTTGTCCTCTGTGAAGGTTCTTAAAGATGTTGCTCTGCTGATTTTTTCTGGATTTCTGCTGCTGCTCAAATGTAGACTTAAAATGTAATTACTTTAGTCCCTTCTGAATGCTTTTCACTTCTTATGTCCTGTAATTGGGCACCAAGTCAGCCAAAGCTTTGAAGTGAATTTGCACAGACATCTTCCATGAGGTAAGCACTGAATAAAAAACATCTAGGACTTACCAACTCAAATGACCGAGTGACCATCCCATATGCAGGGTTCCTTTAATTTTCTTCCATTTATGCATTTCTTTCCTTTTTTTGTTCAGCTTTTCTCTCTTAACTCTGCAAGTTGACCAGATGCTAAAAGCCTCTCTTCCTCCTCACCTTCCCCCTGCAGCCAGGCTACAGCCAGGCTATCCACAGCCGCTCTCTTACTTACCTATGGAAAATGCATGGAACTCTGCTTACCTGCTGATGGACAGGAAGATTTTCAGAGCAGGATCTGTTGTGCGTCAAGCACAGTAAAACTCTATAGAGTTGCAATTAAAAAAAATTGCAGTGATTTAACCATGCTGAATTTAATCCGGCAGCCTATCCCACCTATTAGTTTTGTCACAGCTATATTCCCGGGACCAGTTCCAGAGATCTTTGAATGTAACTGCAGATTTTTTATGGAATATAGGTTATGGTTTAAGTGTTGGCTTTCCAAATTATATTAAGAAGGTGTGAATAGTCAATCTTTTTCTTGTTTAAGTGGAATAGAAGAAACATACCACACTATCTTTGTCACATCTGCTGTTACAAGCGTGCTTCCTGGAAATGTTTCTACACCCTCACTATGAAGCTTAACAGTATTTACTGAGAACTTGCATGATGAAAGGTAAGAATAGATTTTGCATTTTTTCTGCTTTCGTTGGTAATTCTGGAACAAAACTCCTCAGCTTTCCATCTACACAACTTCTAGATGCCATAAAATTTATTATGAAATGAACTGATGCTGACACCTTTTTCATTCAGCTCTTACAAGTAGAAAGGTCACATTTGCATGAAAGTACATTTGCATTTTCCTCTTTACAGAACAAATGTAACTATATACGAAGCAGAAATAAAAATACTTGTTGGTTATTAACCTCTTCCATCTGTGATATGTGAAGGTTTAATATATAAGGAGTTGCTTTTAATGAGACTCTTGCAGTTAAAGCTCTGTGGAATGCTTGAAAAAACATGAAGATATATAGAAACATAGGCTGGAGCTTACATAGCAGAAGAATAAGAGTAAAAAGGCACTTGTTTTTCACATTTCTTAAAATATTTACTTTTCTGTCTGCAGGATTCAGGACCTGTCCTTAAATCTCATCAGTGAGCTTTAGCATGGAATTCAATTGATGAAACTTAGGTGCCTATCGCTATTCAGGTGTAGCAGGGTATCCAGGAGGGTTGTATGGGACTGGTAGATATTGTAGAAGACCTGTGAAGGACCCTTGTCTTCTGGGATAGCTGTTGAAGTTGGGATACTTATAAGTAGCTCAAGACACTTTTCTGTAACCAGGAGTCAAGCTTCTGGTCAATACAAGCAGGGTTGTCCAGACAATCATGTATATCCCTATCTATTTTATGGTGAACTAAATCTCTCTTTGGGCTCCCTGACTGGCTTGATTATATCTCTACTGACAGCAAAAGGAGCTGAGATACCTAATATGCATGTTGACTTCTAAATTTAGCCATATTAGTCTGTGAGTTGAATCCTACCTGAAGAGATCAAGACATAGCTGTGCTAGAACTGGTATACCGAGATTTCCATTGTCAGATTTCATCAGCCAGTACTGAAATGGCTTTGATGTGTGATTTTATCCAGAGCAACTGGTGAAAAATACACTGTGGGTCTCTACTAAAGGATGTCAATTCTTCATTTGTTCTCAGCTGGGGTACATACAGCTGCTGCTGTTTGCTCTTTATTCTGGGAATCCAGAAAATTGATTTTTTTTCTTTCTCTCTTCCCACTGCTGCTCTCTCCACACATAGGATCATAAACCTTTTTAGGTTACAAAAGGCACTTAAGATCATCAGGTTCAATCATACATCAAGCAGTGCCAAGTCCACCACTAAAACGTGTCCCTAAGCACTATATTTACACATCTTTTAAATACCTGCAGGGATTGTGACTCACTTGCTCCCCTGGGCAGCCTGTTTCAATGCTTGACAGCCCTTTCAGTAAATAAATTTTCTCTAATATTCAATCTAAACCTCCCCTGGCAAAAACTGAGGCCATTTCCTCTTGTTCTACCACTTGTTACTTGGGAAAAGAGAACAGCCCCCACCTCGCTACAACCTCCCTTCAGGTAGTCATAGATAGCACTAAGGTCTCCCCTGAGCCTTCTTTTCTCCAGGCTGAATGACCCCAGTTCCCTCAGCTGCTCCTCATCAGATTCGCTCTCCAGACCCTTCACCAGCTCTGTTGCTCTCCTGTGGACCTGTGCCAGCACCTCCATGTCTTTATTGTAGTGAGCAGCCCAGAACTGTACACGGGATTGGAGGTGTGGCCCCACCAACGCCAAATACAGGGGAACAATCATTGTCCTAGTCCTACTGAACACACTATTTCTCATACAAGCCAGGATATTGTTTGCCTCCTTGGCTGCCTGGGAATAAGCTGGCTCATGTTCAGCTGCCTGTTGACCAACACCCTGAGGTCCTTTTCCACTTAGCAGCTTTCCAACCACTCTTCCCCTAGACTGTAGTGTTGAGTAGGGTTGTTGTGACCAAAGTGCAGGTCCCAGTACTGAGCCCTTTTGGATCTCATGCAATTGACCACAGCCCCATTCATCCAGCCTGTCCAGATCCCTCTGCAGAGCCTTCCTACCCTTTAGCAGATCAACACTCCTGCCCAGCTTGCTGTCATCTGCAAACTTGCTGAGGGCTCACTCGATGGCCTCATCCATATCACTGGTAGAGGTTAAAAAGACCTGGCCCTAATACTGAGCCCTGGGGAAGTGAACTTGTAATACATCTTTTTCCGCTTTGGCTCTATCATGTCCTGGGTTCAGTCATTTTTCTCCTTCTTAGTAGATGGTGCAGCGCTGTGGTTTTGACTTTTGGCCTGGGAACAGCGCTGATAACACCAGTGTTTTCAGTTACTGCTTGGTAATGTTTAGTCTGACCAAGGACTTTCTGAGCCTCATGCTCTTCCAGGGAGGAGGAGAAGCCAGGAGAAAGGAGAGACAGGACACCTGACCCAAACTGACCAAAGAGGTATTCCATACCACAGCACGTCACGCCAAAGATGTAAAAATGAGGGGCAGGGACACATAAGGATTGGGTTCACTGCTGGGATCGGGCTTGGTATCGGGTGGTGAGCAGTTGTATTCTCTTCCTTTGTATTTCCTTTGACATTATTATTATTGGTGGTAGCAGTAGTGGTTTGTGTTATACCTTAGTTACTGGGGTGTTCTTATCTTAGCCTGTGGGAGTTACATTCTTTTGATTCTTCTCCCCATCCCTCCGGGAGAGGGGAGGAAGACAGAGGGGGGAGTGAGTGAGTGAACTGCATGAGTTATAGCTGGGATTAAACCACAACACATATACATAAATAGATGGTATTTGTTTTAATTTGGCACTATATATTAATAATTATCAGGTGCTCATATTAATTGGCGCTATTGTTTACTACCCCTAGCAGAGTATATCCAATGTTTTTAAATACCATTGGACTGTCAGGGGAAGATGCTGGCTAACAAAGAGCAGGTTTGCTAGAGAAATATGCATTACAACATCTGACATATCCATGGAGACTGTTAATCCGCATCCATTCACTATAAGCTTCTTATTTCAAAATATGCACTGTTCAGAGGAACGCTAGGACAGATGGAGAAAAAAGGCTAGAAAAGCCTGGGGTATTGATTGTAGTGCTGTAGACACAGCCTCCTACCTGGTGATATTGCTGTCGCACTAGATGTATTTTTTAGCTCAGTGTTTGTTAAACAGAAACAGAGGCTCTTTTATTTAACAGCTCATTCAGTGGAACTATTTGTTCTTAAGGTCTAAGGATGCTGCTGATGTCCTGGGTAGCATTTTCTCAGCATGGCGGGAAATTACTCTAATGTAAAAGGCTGGGTACAAACTATTCCAGAGTTCATAATAGCTGCTGTGCTGGCTCACACAGGCACAGCACTATCACTTCAATAGTCTTGAAAGCTTCTTAATAGGTAATGCTGACCAAACTCAAATGTGCTAGATCTCCCTGCATTATCAATACAGAGCACTCTGCTATCAAAAAGTTGATTGCAACAAGTGAGAACGGGATCAAAATACCACATTCTGAGTATTTATGTTCTGTTTTTTTAACTCTACACAAAATAATTCCCCTTGAATGCCATTTAGAGCACATGAATATTGCAGGTTTCATGCAAATTTATGAAGGCTTGGTTCATTTCTGTATTACCCAATTTCTTCTCAGCTGCTAAAGTGAGGAGGGAATTGTATTTGTGTACATAGATTCTGCTCAGCATATGGTCGACAGCCAGCAGCAGATAACACCTCCCAGCTGTTGAATCCTCCAGGACTGCTCCCACAGATTACTCAGTCCCTTCAGAGTCTGTTTACCATAAGGCTCACCCTTAAAGGAGTGAAAAACCTGGCTGTTTGCAAAGAACAGAGCAATAGGTAGCAAGATAAAACAAATCCTGATCCCCTGTAATGTGCCGCATGTAGTTACGTGTCAGTACTCTCTGTTATTCTGGTGTGAATCTGGAGAACCTCTGTTGACTCAGCAGCACCTATTTGCTCCATCGCTGGTGGTGTTCAAGGCCAGGTTGGACATAGCCTTGGGTGGCATGGTTTAGTGGGAGGTGTCCCTGCCCATAGCAGGGGGGATGGAACTAGATGATCTTAAGGTCATTTCCAACCCTAACTATTCTATGATTCTATGATTCTATTTTAAACTTACTCCTGATTATGGGTGGTGGGAATAATTGTGTGTTTGGTGCTGGATTTGGAAGTTGAAAAACAGGGTCCTTAGTTCACTGCAAAACAAGATTTTAGTTCTCCCCTCCTTTGTCCAATTTTGACTTCTGTGAAAGGTGAGAGCATGGGTCAGTTTTCTAGTTTCTACTTCTTTTCCCAGTTCATGATAACAGCTACTGGTAACCAGGACAGTTGTTTCTCTGCTGCGTGCCTGTAGCAGCTGAAAAACAAAGTGAAGCTGCGACACAATTTCTCCTATGTTACTGCCTGGTCATCACGTCATAGCAAGTTGCATTTGCTACAGATCAGATTCAGACTGGTGACTCAAAGTCATGTTTTGCTCCCTAGCATCTTCCTTCCAAGATGTAGCACATGATGTCATGTGTCATTTATAGGTTCAGCAAAACAAGTTTGCCCTTCTTATTTACAATGCTTTTAATGGTCACCAGGGGTTGGGTAAATCTGCTGGCATCCCATGTTCTGCAGCTGACTATTATGACTAACTCAAGTTTGGTATGGCTCTTGCTGGCTTCCTTTATGCATTACTTTTTTTAAATTGGAGATTTATATTATTTCTTATTGGCGTAAGTTTACATCTTCAGAACACCATACGTTGCCTGAGCTTAATCCAATTTATTCCTTGTTGACATGAATATGGGAGGGACTGTCACTTGCTAGTCTCAGTATGAAATGTGATTTTACGCTGACTTTCCCCAAAAATGCAATGCCAAGCAAGAGTGTTATAGAGTGGAGATATTTTAAAGATCATGACAGTTGAGAAAGTTTTGCCTTTTGCTCATCCTTTTTCAGACTTTGATGGTTTTGTTGTCTTTACAGTCTTAGTACAGCCTTGTTGATTTATTATTCTTGGTGGATTTAATTCGCTAGGATCTAACATTTGCAAGCTTTAAGAGCCCATATGCTTCAGTAGTTTTTTTTAGTCAAGGGAGATTCAGCATTGCTCGCTGGAGTAGCCTTAGTCAAGCTGCAAGTGAAAAATTAACTTGAAATCTTCATCCTTATCACTAAAGTACATTTGCCAACCTTTTAGACAGAGTGACACCCTTCATAAGAAGGGGACTTTCTAGATGAGCATCCCCTGCATGGTCCAGGGCAAATTTGATTCTCTTAGATGCCAGTTACTTGAATATTTAAATGGGAAAAGGCAGTATAAGAAGGTTCTTCAGACCAGAAATAAGAAGTAGATAAATTACAGAGCTGCTGCATTCTGGAAGCAAAAATACCTTCTTGTCTGCTACTAGGAAAATCACCCTTAGTAAAAAGATTAGTCACTTGACTTTCTGGCTTGATAATCAAGTGACAATCTGTCACTTGACAATCTGGCTTTCTAGGATGGAGTGACCGCATCAGTGGACAAGGGGAAAGCTGTGGATGTCATCTACATGGACTTCTGTAAGGCCTTTGATAGAGTCCTCCAGAATATTTTTCATGCTAAACTGGAGATGTATGGATTTGACAGATGGACTGTTAGATAAGAAATTGAGTGGATAGCTGCATCCAAAGGGTTAGTCAATAGCTCTATGTCCAAGTGGACATGAGTAACAAGTGGTGTCCCTCAAGGATCCCTACTGGGACCAGTACTGTTTAATATCTTTGTCAACAAGATAGGCAGTGGGGTTAAGTGCACACTTAGCAGCTCTGCAGATGACAGCAAGCTGAGTGGTATGGCTGATACGCTGGAGGGAATGGATGCCATCCAGAGGGACCTAGACAGGCGGGAGAAGTCGGCTGTGTAAACCTCCTGAAGTTCAATGAGGCTAAGTGCTCTCTTCCAGTACTTTCTTATCTTTCATACACCCCAAAGTTGCTTTTCTGCTGTCTTAAAATCCCTTTTATTTAACAGTTGAGAAGAGAGTTTCTGTCTACTGATAAATACAGTGTGGCTGTTTAGCACTTAGTAACTGTATAACCAGTAGTCATCTGAAATTTTATGGGGAAAAAGAAAGAGTACATTTGTGTTTTACTTAGGCTTTTCACAAAAGCTTGTTTTTTTTTAAAATGTGTGACAAATTGCTGTATCACTGGAATGGAGTGCTGAGATACACAATCTGTAAAAGACTCAAACAAATATTGATTTAAATGAATTTTTTCCTTCGCTTTTACCTATGTAATTACTTTTAGACATTGACTAAAGGCACTGTTCTTACTAGAAACAATGGAATTTAACAAAGGGTTCTCTGTAACTGTGTTAATACTGAGTGCAGTGATGTAGGTAGGTGAAGTTCAATTCTCCACCTTGCGGTGATCTCCTGGTGAGCAGGAGCAGGCTGCAGAAGTTAAAGTTTTCAGTCCTTGCTGCCTCCTTGAGTTCAAAGCTCATCTGGGAGTACAAACCGGCATGCAAAGCCTGAAAGCTGTCTAAGCAGCTACTTATGTGAGGAGTGCGGTCACAGATTATAGTCAGTGCCGAAGTTCTTCTGTGGGGACACTTCCTGTGTGGGCACCTCTATCAGAGCTCTGCTCTCTGTATAGTCAGAGTAGACAGCCAGACATTCCTGAGCACTTCCTAAGGGAGTGAACTGCTCTGCAGTTCTGATGGAATAAGATGTCTCTTTGCCTGGCTGAAGAGCTTTGGTGGGATATAAATGCTTTTTTTACTACATGCTCAGAAAGTTACAGCTGAGCATAGAGGGCGCTCTGCGATGCGAAATAGAAAATCATATGTCTTTAGGAGCCCTATATATTTATTTATTCTTGATTTACAGCCTAAGGTACAGAGATCCCTGTGCTGGGCTTTCTTAGGCAGTATCCCATCTGTGGTTTATACAAATTTAAATGATGGTACAATGTCAACAGACAGATGGGGGATGCATTTTAATTTCTACATTTCTCTTAATTTCCTCAGTGTTGTCAGAATAGGTACCTGGAAGCCCAAAGTCAGAGCTGCACTTCAGTTTTGTATGAAGAGCTTTAGTAGAGAATTAAGAGATTTTTTTTTTCTCCTGTATTTTTAGTCCAAGAGAAGAAATTACAAGAAAGTGAGGTTTCTGGGACAACATTGAGAATTAATAAATCCAGGGGTGTTTGGGAGCAGATTTGAAGCTTTAGAAGATTTTTTTTTCTTATTTAAACTCAGCCTAAATTATCTTCCCATTTTTTCATAATACTGAAGAATAGGAGGAGAGAGAATTTTCCACAGATAGTTCCATGTTATGATAGAAAAGGATGTAATGGTTCCTTTCATTTTCTAGCATCCTAGAGGACTGTAAAATCTAAATTAAGAAAATAGCTCAGTTTCTGAAAGAAGAAACTGGCGCAACTGCCAATTTTTGATCCACCAGTGCGACAAGCCAACAAAAGCTTTGCATAAAAATTCTCTTCATATTTACATTTATTGAATTGAGTATATTCAACTGCTGACATACCAGCTCCTTCCTGGGAAGTCTGTATGAAAGGAAATCAATTTAATTGTGTTAGAACAAGGCTGGATTTGCAATCTGAAGAGCTTGGGTAGCTGGAGACAGTTTTTTCTTAAAACACTAAATTTCACAATAAGTTCTGAGAGTCCATTTTGCACATGATTTGAGAAAGTGTGTTAGAGTGCTTTGGAGCTTAGGGAGCAGTTACATTTGACACACTACAAAATGAATAGTATACCCACTGGAACATAAAATCATTCTGTTTGGAAGCATACTTGGCCCATGTTTCATAAAAGTACCAATATGTTCCTATGTGTTAAGTGAAGTTCGAAAACTACATTTGTAATGCCCCTACCATTCAAATAATATTTCTTGCTTTTAAAGTACAAAGAAGAACTACAGAGCTTTGAAACAATGTACTAGTCTTGACAGTAGCCTGAGGAAGGCACAGAGACAAAAGTCAGAGTCTCTTGACCTTTATAAACATTTTATTGCAATAGAACCAGTGTGGTTTCTTCTGATTCAGAAGGCCATAGGATGCTGTCAGTTCACAAACTCCCCTCTGACTGCCAAATATATTATGTACACAAGGAAACTGTGGCCTTCCAGTGCTTTCAGGCTAAAGCTAGATCTGTGTGATGTTGTATAATGATCAAACCTCTGTTTTGTACATTGGAAGTCTCAAAATTACATTTCTGTGAAACACAGAATCAACTGCAATTTATTGGTAATTGTTTCTTGAGGTATTACCAAAGTTCACTTGTAAATGGAACAAATCCTGAAATTTTCCCTCCATCTGAAGTCATCCCGTAGCAGGACCTACTTCAATTAAAGAATTTATATTTTTTAACAGGGTTTGGAAATTAGATGTGAATTTGACCAAAATTATAAAATACAGTGCATAACTTCATGCAAAGGGCTCAGGGATCAAATCAGACCTATGTTTCGAAGAAATTATGAAGTTGGGAATTAAGTCGTTTATCTACCAAATATGAAAGATTTTATAATAAAATGCTTGGAAAAAACAATGGAAGAGGACTGAGCTAAAGGTACTATTTTTATAAGCCCCGTGCTTTTCCTGTCCTCTGATTGGAACTGCTGGCGTCCAAGACTTAAGCAAACATATCTAAGTAGCTCAGGATCTGACATACGGATTAGGAAAAACATGAGGCTAGATACACACACATTATTAAGAAATGTGCAGTGTTGGATCCAGATAAAGACAGTCTCAGATAAAGTGATGTAACATTCAAAACTTGGCACTTCTGAAGCCCTGGAATCAAGTCTGCCTGGGAATTTTCCCAGTTTGTGCTGCCAGAAGACCTTGTCCCTGTGGTAGGCATTGTTGGAAGTCAGCAGGACCTTTTAACAATGTTTTTTGTAAGAAGATACCAAATATTCAGCAGAAACTTACAGATTGTACGTAGGACACTGACAGGATTTATTCTGCTGCGGGTAACTGCTTGCACTGCCATAATGCTGTGAACAGTCTCACCTGACTTCACTCTCAGCATACCGATGCACCTCCCAGACATCTGGAATGTCAAACCAGATCCTCTTTATGCTATGAGACTCTAACAGAGGAGGTGAAGGGGAAGTGCCATTGCCTATTTAATAGAGAAAGCTTATGACACGAAGCTAAGCAGCTCTGACCTCATCCTGTGGACAGTGATGGCACATACCAGATCACTGCAAGACACACCAGATCATTCAAGGTAGCTTACCTTTCCTGGGAGAACCTCAAAGGGGTTTGGTGAAGGTGGCTGTTGGTGCTCTTGTGCCGCTCCGGCTGCAGAGCTGTGCTGTGAAGGAAAATGAAAGAGTGAGCAGGTAGTCTGAATTTGTGTCCTTCAGCTATCCACCTTCTCTGGAGGTTCCAGGGGTTGAGTTTGAGAAAACATTGCTTAATTAGCTCATCAGACTCTCAAACTGGAAGAAATTGGTTTTTAATTCACTTTTCATAATATGCTTTTTTTTTATGAACCTTGTGTGGAGCATTCACTATATAAATAAATTTTAACTTCACTTTTCCTCTTCTTCCCACACTGGGTTCATTTAATAACTTGTTGGCTTGCATCTTAGAAAAAAACAATCACAAACTGGAAGGACCAGAGCTCTTTAGTTTAAACAAATCCTTTATTCTGGAGCTGAAAAATTAGTTTAGTCTCAGCAAAATGACAGGCATACACAGTCTTTGGAGTAGTTTTTATTAATATTTTAAAAAGCTTATTAAATCATTACTGCCTGGCTGCCTTAGTGTCTAAAGACTGCCTAAAGCTATAAGGTTAACCAAATAATACAGCAGCCAGGTATCTACAGTTGGACTTAAGTGGAATTTGAAGTATGTCTTCAGGGAGCAGCAAAATACTGTGCAGAGCCACTTCACCTAATGATGATTGAGATGGTTTTGTTATTGAAAGCAAGGCAGCAACACAAGCACGACCATATTATTATGGTGAAGCTCTCTAGTAGTAGGGGATTGAAGTGGGTGGTACTCTTGACAGGTTAGACATAGTCCTGGTAAATGGCTGTCCTTGTGAGAACAGAGGACCTTGTGATGCTGAAGTACATTGACCTAAATGTTTGTCACTGTCCATGAAACTCACATCTGTAAGTCATTGCCCCTGTTGGATTTAGCTTTTCACCTAAATTTAGTTGCTTCAAATGCTCTACCTTGCTGATTTGCTGGTGTTTCCAGCCCCTCTTTCAGAAATAGCACATACTCTCTGTGTTCACACTGGCATGACAGCTGACATGATCGCCTAGCCCCCCTTGTCAGCATGCTGAGCTGAGGATGGCAGCGTCCCAGGTACAAAGAAAAGCCACGTCCTTCCTTCTTTCTGTTAACAGTAACCTCCTGATGACTACAGAGAGTGTCTATGAAGGGTGCTGCACCTTCAGCTAGCCTGGACCCACATGGAGGGGTCAAAAGGCTTCATTGCAGTATATAGACTCTTGAGGACCTGATAGTTGCCCTTGAGGACCTGCCTCTTGGAACAGGTACTCTGTTTTGAATTTGCATGTAGCCTTTGTAGCTGTTTCACTCAGGTGTTATTTCAGTTTTATGGGATGGAAGTCCATCCAGCCCTTTGCTGTCAGTGAGAGGATTTAGGGCCTTTAGACTGCTTTACCTTGGTCTGTAGGGGATGCCTACACAAATCTGATAGATTTTCTCCAGGAGTAGCTTCAACTAATGCAGGTCTTGAACAGACATCTACCCTCCATTGTACAAACCACCCAGGAGAGACTGTTCATTAGCCTTTAGCTAGATATGTCTGAATTGTCCTTTCCTGCCCTCTCTGGAGCTGATGTTTCAACCACTGATTCCAACATTTCAAAAATGTAATTTAGTTTCTTGGCTACGGGGCAAAACTATGTTATTGTATCAGACTATGAAATCCCCACTGTGTGAGACAGCCTCATGTTCCGAGTACTTACCTGGCAAATTCAACATATTTTTGAGTACTTTCTACACAAAGAGGAAGACTTTCAAGAGCAGAAAGAGAAAACCCCCTTGCAAAATTTCTTAATCTGCCTGGGGGAAGTGGCAGGCAGTAAGTCAGACCCCCAATGCACCTCTAGGGAATAGGTTTGTTTCAGCTCAGAAAAAGTAGCCGCTTCAAATCAAATGGATTAGTACTAATGTTTTTAAGTGTTCTTACAGCATTTTCTCCCCCTCAGTTCATTTACTAAATCAAACCATCAGTTGCTCACTTATATTTTTGTTTCATGTTTGCTGGTGCATTGTTTTATCTGTTATTGCTAAGTAACATCACAGGGAAAGCCGGCAGTAGGCTATGCATTTATCTTTTTGGTCCATAAGAGAAAAGCTGACATTTCCACGGCAGGATTCATGTGGGCTAGAGGGATGGAGACACAAACCAAGAAAATATTACTTCCTTGCCTTCTGCTGGTTATGTGTCCAGTTTTCCTCTGGGCTCTCAGATGTTCCCTCTCAAATATTCTGCACTGTGGGCCTGAAGTGTTTCTCCTTCTTCGATGACTGCATGACAGATGGGGAGTGCCAGAAGAGTCTTACAGTAGATATGCTTTCCATTTTTACATGCTTCAGTGCATGGCTGGTGGGTTGGAACTAGATGATCTTAAGGTCCTTTTCAACCCTAACTATTCTATTATTCTATGATACAAATACTCCCATAACTATTGACACGCTGTATTCATCATCATGTCCCTTAAAGAATCACATACGTGGAGTGACATTAAAAAGGAATTAAGATTACAAGGTTAAACGCTGGGAAATTCCAAAGCAAAATTACAGTTATCTGAGCAATTTGCACCATTTTGTCTGCATATACGTTATGATAAAGTGTTTATTTACATTACATAAAAGAAGCTAAATACAAGAGATTTTTTTAATTTTATGATTCCAGCTCCCTCTTCCTTTTGCATATTTTCACAAAACCATAAGGAGCAGAAATGCCCTCCTGTGGTATGGTGTCTCATGCAGTTTACAAACCAAGAAAAGCCATGTGTCTTGGAGGAGATAGGAACCTGCTGCTGTGACAGAAATGATGTCTTTCACCCCTCTGTTTTTGAGGGGGATGCATAGAAGATTGGCCTGCTGTGGGTGTCAGGGTAGTCACAGAGGATGTTCTGCTAAACCTCACCAGCCCCACTCATGATTATGGCAAATCTGTAGCTTTGTGGGCATTTAGGTGTAAATTCTGCTTGAGTGATGGTTGTTTTCAGAGGCTCCGGACTCCATCAGCTGTGGAAGCTTTTTAGTCTCAGCACAGGCCAGCCCCCTTTCCAAACATCAAAGGTCTGCTCCAGGATAGGAGAATACTAAAGCTCCAACATGAAACATTTTAATATGGGGAGGTGACATTGCTTAGCCTCTTTTAAACATCATATTTTGGCTGGAAGTTTTCAAAGGAAGCCAATCAAAGATAGAAAAATTTAAGCTGGTGAAAGAAGTTGGAAAAAATCATCAGCACCTCAAAATAAAGCCTTGAAAGAGCAAATCTGAGGATATTTTAGCTTCATCTGTTGCTATCTGTGCTGCCTGTCAAAATCCCCTCTTGTTTCTGACAAGTTATGTGTGAGGTTTTGCAGTTCAGAAGTGCAGCTGCTTGTGAGACAGTTTCAGCACTGGGGACCGCAACATCTTAGATGAGGGAAAGAAGACAGATACATTCCTCAAGTCTATCTTTAAGTAAAATTTTAAGTAGGCAGAAGTTAAATATTTAACTGGAGTGTGGTTGGGATTTCCAACCCTCTGTGTGAGACAAGTCCAATCAACTTAAAATGCTGACATTTTTACTTCTCTTTTCATATTTTGTTCAAAATTATTGAAGCATAGTAAATAGCTTCAACTTGTAAAAATTCTTGTTGTAAGAAAGGAAAATCTCCCATAGATGTAGCTGAGACAATACTTTTGACTTATTGCATTTCTGAGATAATTATGCTAAATATTCAGGCTCTATATATGTCTCCAGGCAAATACTTGATCATCTGCTCTTTTATTGCTGCTGTAAGGATAGTTATTTATGATAATTTGCTAGTGATGAGTGGAAGGCAATGCTTCTAATCTTCATCTTCCTTCACTGTGCTGCTGAGCAAGCTGAACTGCAGATAGCATAGAGGTAAATTAATCGTCTGAAGGGGCTTCTTGTCAATGATCTCACTGACTCTAGATCCTGCAAGCTTCCAGATTGACAGCATGTTTACTAACTAGCAGATCTGGGTAGAAAATATTAAGAAATATATAATTATTGTCTTAATTTGCTTAAGGCTCAAGGTTCCCTGGAAGAACCCATGTAAGCTGAAGATGCTTTGATAGGTATTAACCAATATAGAGTGAGGGTGGCAAGTGATTTTAGTGCATTACTCAAATTCCACAATAACAAGCCCAAATAGCAACCTGACACCCCATCCCAAAGGTATTCTTTGTGAGACAGGCAATGGAAGACCAATGGGGACAGTCAGATCTCTCTGGCAGCTAGGCCAGCAACTGCCAGGAGGCTGCAGCAGAACCTTACCATGAGTGCACCCCTACGTAAATTCATACACACTTTTCCTATGCTGCCAGAGATGCTCACAAGAAGTAAGGATTGAATGCTAATCTCAGTAGTGATCTGAGTGATTGCTCTTGCAACCCAAAGGTTAAAAAGGGGATGAAGACATACTAGACAGCCCCAGGTGCAAGCAGAGTACTGACACGCTGCAGCCTTGACCCTCAGCCCCCAGGCTGAAAGGAGTTCTATAGTATCAGATCTATTGCACACAGGTTGTGTAGTTATTCAGAAGTTCATAGAGATACTGGTGGGAACGAACCCCCGGTTGTTTCCACTCAGCCTCACACTCAAAGTGGTTCTATCAACAACACTGGGTCAAGTCGATTGCAGCTTTGTCTAGAAAAGTCTGGCAAACTTCCAAAGATAAGGATTCTCAGTCTCCCAATGCCTGGTTCCAGTGTTGTACTACCCTCCAGGGGGGTGAGTTTTTCCTAATGCTCAGCCTGAACTTGCTGAGCTGCAATCTGTGCCCTTCTCATTTTTTAGACATTTGCCACTATCAAGAAGAGTTTGTCCATCTTCTTTTTAACTGCCCCTTCAAATAGGGGTATTAGACCCCTATCTTTGCCTTCCCTTTGCAGGTAAAGCAAGTGCAAAGTCTTCAGCCTTTCTTTGTAGGCCATGAGCTCTGGCTCCCTTGACCATCTTGGTAGGACTCAAATGGAACCTCTGCAGTTTTGCAATATCCTTGGATATTAGGAAAAATTTCTTCACCAAAAGGGTGCTCAGGCACTCAAACAGGCTTCCCAAGAAAGTGGTGGAATCACCATCCCTGGAAGTGTTCAAAAACTGTGTAGATGAGGCCCTCAGTGACATGGTTTAGTGGTGGACTTAGCAGCCCTGGGGTAATGATTGGACCTGGTGATCCTAAAGGTCTTTTCCTACCTAGCTGATTCTATGATTCTGTGGTTCAATGATTCTGTAAGTCCTTGAGTGTAGATTACAACTGATGTGTGTAAGCTGTCTGCATTACTGTGAAGCTCACTGATTAACAAAAGTTTTAAGATTGCCTTTTTTTTCCAGAAGATAAGCAGATCAACCAGTATCTTTCATTCAAGTACCTAATAATATCTTTATAGCAATCCTTTTTAAAGTCTGTAAGTTTTGTAAAACTAAGCCTGATTAACTTCTTCAATATACAATTAGTTTATGCTATATGTTGTAACTAAAAAATGTGATCCGGAGTTGCCTTTGGAAAGAAAATAATTCTGCTGCAATTGCAAGGAGGGGTGAAAAGAATTGTTATAAGTACATCTATTAAATAACATTTCTGTATAACACATCCTTCAACATCCAAACCTCTGGTACCGTGAAGCAATTTGCTAGAACTTGGATAGATGTGGCAAGGAAAAGAAGGTATTTTCATAATTTGGTCTCAAGGCCAAGTTCTTCAGCGCTGCTGAAAATGCAGTTTTCTTGGCACAAATAAAAACATATTCTTTGAACAAAATTAGGAATTTTTTTGGCTTACTCCATCTGGCAGCTCTGAAAAACTTTACAACATTTGAGGGAAAAAATGAAATGGGAAAGGAAAACTGAGGCATCTCACACCATTTCTGGCCTTTGCTTATGGGCTTTACTTGGAGGATGCTGGATTTCTCTCTCAGCTCTATTGCACAGTCCATGTGTTATTCATACTGAACCTGTTCAGGCCAGATGTGTCTAGGGGCAACTACTTTTCCAGCAGCTTACCTGCATATATCCATCTCTCCACCTGCCAAGACACTGCCATGGGATACAAAAAAGCAGTCATGCACTTAACTATGTGATTCATAGTTTTGGAGTAGTTCTGTCATCTCTGTGACCTATGATTCTTCCCTTATGATGCAAACTGTGGCCAGTGTGTATATGTGTGCTGCAGATAACTTTTGGGTAAAGCTGTAAGTCTTAGAGTTGTCTGCACCTAAAATTTGTAGATGAGCTCCCTTCACAGTCATGGAACAGAAATAGGCACCTTTGGAGGGTGACTGATCCTCCCTGTTTTGTAGGCTTGTGCTTGTTCCTCCTGGCTGAGTCCAAAGGGAGCATCACTGCCTCTCTAAGGCTGACAGCTCAGTGGCAAGGCTCAAGTTAGGTCCACTGGACCTTGCTTCTGAGGATTAAATTGAAGCAGCAATTTCTTACAGTTCTCTACTCTGTCAGGGGTGAAAAGTTGTGGCTGTTTCTTTGTGCACCTTTTCATAAAATGATCTGTCTTTTTCCCTTATTCCTCGCACATTGACACACAGGCTTAGTTTTGACAGGTTAGTGACTGGAGCCAAACAACTGTGAGTGACAATCAATAGGGATTATTGTTGAGGGTACAGCTGTAAAGTTGTATTGCTAGGAAGAAAGAAAAAGAGGATGTAGACATTAAAATTAATGTTTATGAAACTTTTGCCAAAAAAATAATGCATTAGACAGGTAACACTGGTCCAATTTTCCTGAAAATTCTTTGTTTATATCACCCAGCTTTCCTTCACTTTTGGTTGTGATATATCACTTCTTTCTTTAGGACTATTCCAGCAAATAATATATCACTTCTTTCTTTAGGACTATTCCAGCAAATAAGAAGACCATATTAAGTCCTAACAAGACCTTTGGGGCACAAACCCCTCTCTAAATACTTTGAATAAATTCACCTTCAAAAACATAAATCACGGACTAATCAGATTCCTCATTGAAACTCGCCTGTAAACCATACATTTTTTTGAATCCAGTTTCTCCAAATGTCTTTGTTATTATACCAGCCTTTTCCAGCAATTCTTTTCTAACCACAGAGATACAGCAACAAATGAAGCAGAGCAACTGTATCTCTAAAATATAGTATAAAAAAATAAAAATGCTTAGAATGTTAAAACTATAAGCATACATCATCATACATGTTTTATTACCTGCGCATATTTGAAATAGGCAAACTCATGCAGCTAAAGAATATTAATAAGGGGAGAACAAAAACCCTTGATATTATTCACACATCTGGAGAACCAGTTTTTCTTTTGACCAATGATGTCATTTTCCCAGTGCAAAGTGCTGAGGAGAGCCAGGGGACAATGCACTGACTCATCTTGTAGTCTTTATAACTTCTCAGTGGTCTGGTTTGTAAGATTTGTTATTGTTTTTACTGTGCATGTGCCAGAAACAGATGCAAAACCACTTTTTAGGAAAGCAAACTACCTAAACCTCTCAGAATTTCACAAGTTTCAGGTAGAAATGTTAGAGCATCTATGCCTGTGTCCATTTGTCTGGGCAGCAAGGGCTGCAGGTGTGAGTGTATTGCTGTGCATGTGGCCCAGTGAGCTGGGGGGCAGGACTGAGTGTGTGGACCTGCAACACACTGTTCAGTGAGGATATAATATGAGAATATAGAAGGTGTGAAGCTCCTAGAAGGTGACATGATTATTAAAAAATGAATGTCCTGTCCATCCTGCATGCTGTCTGCACTCCTAAACTTACCAGCGTGCATCTTCATACAAAAAGATAACAAAAGCACACAACAAAACCTGTGTGTGGCTCAACAGAACCAGTAAGAAGGCTATGAAGGGGGAAAGGCTAGAATTTACAGCATGGAAAGATTACCCAAAGGATGGAACAGAGCTCCCATAAAACATGGCAGGTCAAGCAATTTATCCAGTTTTATTGTCCCAGGAGGTTTTCAAGCTATTTTACCAACGCAGGAATTATTACCAAAATAGGAATTAGCCAGGTTCATAGATAACAGGTCCGAAACTAGTACTAAAGGGGAAAGACAGGTATGTATTCTTTGATATCCCTTAGCTAGATTAGGGATTGATAATAGATGATGCAGAAGTATGATGGGAAAGGACCACAGAAAGTGGCCAGGTTTCTGTGTTGTTGAAATAGTGTCTCCTATTGCCTCTGTTGTGGTCAGGTACTATTCTTACCCATGTCCCTGCACAAATTATGGGTATTTTTATTTATTTAGGTTTATTCTCACTATAAAATTCATAGCATTATTTATCATTCTAGAAAAAGTCAGAGTTCTGAAAAAGAAATACTGCCTGTTAAAAATATCTGTTTCTACTCCTACCGAGGAGCTGTGTGGGGGAGAGTGTATTTTTTAATGAAAAGAGGCATGCCAATCACATAGGAATTAGTACAAGCAAAAAAAAAAGGGAAACCTGGGGCAAATCTAACTGTTCCTCAGGTACAAGTCTAAGACCTGAAGCCCACAGTGAAAAAAGCAATGCAGACTGCATACCGACATCGTAACACCTCAGCTCTGATTACAGCTGTCACACAGCCGGTGGAACAAAATATTCTCAGTGTTTTGTGTTGAACAAAATATTTCTCTACCAGGACTTTGTCCTGACAAGAAAATGAAACTAAATCAAAAAGGAGGTTTGGCTTTGTCCCACTCCCACCCATGTCCTTTCCTTCTCTGGCTTGGCTTAATCTCTGCTGTGTCCTGTGGAGCCTGTGCCTTGCTCTGTCCCAGTAGTCCTCTGTCCTAGGCACCCTTTAGGGAAAACCACTTCCAGGCAGCTCACGGAAGAACCTGTGGAGATCAGTATTGTGGCTGGAAAGCATCTTGTCCAAGTGTAAGCTAGAGAAATTGTTCTTGCCACCTGGACCTCTGCTGTGGGCTGTGAGTTGGCAGCCACCAGTCTGATCCCCTCTGCTGCCATTTGTCCTATCCACCTCAATGCGCACTCTTCAAAGCATGAGTTGTCTTCACCTGTACAATCCCAAACTGACCTGGCACCTACCTCCCACAAATGTTCTGCTAGGTGGTATTTTGTGCTTGGTGCTTGGTTCTGCCATTAGGCACATTTGGAGATCTTGCCTTGAAACACATTTTGATGTTAAAGCTTTTTTGCCATTTATTGTTCCTACAGGGTTTGTCCCATCCCAGGTGTTCTCTACTGGAAGAAGGATTAATGCTTGGACTAATGGCTGAATGGTGTCACTTGATGTAATGGTATTGAGAACCAGATGTTATTTGCACAGACTTATGTGCTTTCAATGCTGTGTGTATAGCATTAACATATGAGAGTTGTTCATATAGACATTTCCCAGTCTTCCTGACTCAACATGGAATATGTCATTCAGTTCTGATGGAAACCTCTAACTATTAGTTTTAAATGACTTTCATAGAGAGAAAAATGCAGGCTCTAAAGGCTTGATCTGAGTTCTATAGTGCCTGTGTTTCTGTGTGTGAGGCTGTTCATTACTACACATATACATTTGCTTGGCAACACAGAGTCACATGGATTTACAGCAGATTAACACGTGTCTTGGAATATGCTGAATTTATTTATGTGTTTTAAAGTTCCCTTGTTTGTTTTTTTTTTCTTTCGTATCTTGATCTGAGGCTTATTAAATTGCTATTAGAATACACTACATGGCAAACGTCTTTATAACTCAGTGTACAAGATGCTTTAATGATGAAAAAGGAGAAAGAAAATTGAATTAAGGCATTCCGTTAAAATTAGCTGCTTAGTTGCTATAAACCTCCATACACTATTGGGAGACCTGGTAAAAATACCTGGAAAATCACTAAGAACTCAGAAAATGCTGGAATGTGGTTTTCCTCATAGGACACACCCTTTTTGTCTAGAAGACTCCTAAAATCTTGACAGAACAGAGAACTGTGCTTGAAAGTTCCTATTTTGGAGGTCAAGAGAGCTGGAAATGGTTTGCTGAGTTCAAAGGTGCAGTAGCAATGTTAATGCAGAGCCTGGCTTATCTTCACATCCACAGACTGTAAAATCCACCATCAGCACCAGCATACAGACAACTTAGAGGAGCTTCAAATATTCTGGGAAAAAAGAAAAGGCACTTTAACTCGTATTCGTGAGGAATTGCTCTGCTGGTGATGTAAAGGATGGAGTTCACTGTCTTTGGGACAGAAATTGTGATGAAGGGCCTTGTGGGACCAGGTCTTTCTCTTCACAAGGGTTTTATGAGAGCCTGCTGTCTCTTGCAGAAGCTCCAGGAATCTTAACTGAAGAGGACCTCCACACCCTGCTTGGTTCTGTATAATTTCTGAGCAACTCATGGGGAACTACGGCTCAGAGGACATTGATGAGTCCCTGATGGTTCAGACTCTGTCTTTGGGTTGCTGAGATGCTTGTCACAAATGTGTAGAGCTGATCCTGACAGGCATTGAACACTCTGGATGGAGTCATCAATAAATGTAAGCACAGAACCAGTTCCTTTGACAAAATTATTTGCGTGTTTAAAACCACAGTCAGGCCCCTTTCTGGATCAACCAATGTATGCTACCTTGGGCATGTCCCATGTGAAGATCCTACAAGAAATACAAATGCTCCTAAAAATCATGGTCTTTTTGCTGGTCCAGCATATATGAGGGAGACTTTGTAAAAGATGAAGGGGGGATGGTGTCTAGTGGATCAGTGTAGGGGTGAGAGGGAGATGAATTCTGGTACCTCTTAAGCTTTAAGGGGGAATGAATTGAAAGGTCTTCTCAAGAGAGATCAAGTTGCTGGGCTGAAATCATCTTAGTGGAACAACCTTTACAGCCATTAAAAATTAGCTTGTCATTAGGGCACTTGGCACAGGGGCAGGACCCAGGGTCATAGGCCAGGTTTTTCTGGTCAATCATTCCAGCCTATGCATCTTGCTTGAGAAGAAGGTACCAAAATGTTGTCCTGGATCTCATCCTTTATCCTCCTGCAAGTCCAGGATGAGCAACACAAGTCATTTGAATACCTTCATCTGGTCCTTTTCCGAGACCAGCAGTAGCAGCAATTTTCTTAGTATGCTGAATTCCTCTGCCTATCCAGTGGGACATTATCCCTTCATCATGAAAGTGCTAATTAACCCTAGCAAGGAAAATTGCTTCTCTGAGAGCAGCACGTCCAACTTCCCTGACATCTTTCCATGGAAGGAGTTGCATGCTGCCCAAGCAGACCTTACCCAGCTGTCCCTCCTCTGCCAAGAAGAGGAATGCCACGTCCCCTTCCAGGGTTGTGTCAACTGCCCAAACTGCCGTACGTCTCACTTGAACTCCTTTCAATCTGCTGTCCTCAAAGTTTAATAAAGGCAATGACTGTTGTCTGCCCCAGGACATCCCTGTAAGTCAGCAAAAAGTGCTCTGATCCTGTAAATAGTGCTGTAAATTGCCTACATATCTCTCAGATTTTGTTAGTTTATTTGTTTCAATCTCCCTTTGCAGCTCTCAGCTGGTGCTGGATGAGGGAGACCGGATCAGACCAGACAGACCACAGTTGGAGCCGGCATGGCAGATCTGGAACAATGTTTTTTCTTTTTCTTTTTTTCAGCACAGCAGCAGCAAGTTTGCTTTTGAGCCAGCACCTCACAGTCCTCTGTGACTATCACAGGTATAAAAATCATGTGATGTTGCTTGGTAACACTCAAATGTAAGTACCGTACATGTCCCAAGGACTGCACTGTATTTAATCAGAACTCACAAATATGATTTGTTACTTTAACAAAGTAAAGTTTAAACACACCAAATTCAGGGGCATCTGCTATTAATTCAACAGAGCAAGGGTAATAGGGCTGCTCATAAATTTGAAAATCTCTCTACATTAAATAGGAATTGCTGACAACATAGCGCTTACCATACAACCTGTGAAAGTGGGGAAAAATATGATTCGCTGGTCATTGATAAATTGAAGAAACTAAACTTATGGAGATATCCCAAGACACAGTGAAGGCAATCTGACAGAATCAAACAGAACAGCATCCAAATTAACCCAAGCAAGATCCAGACTCAGGCTATAGCCACAGATCAAAACATTCCTCTGCATATAAACATCCTGCCATGGGGGCTGATCAACATCTCACATTAGTAATACTATATTCCCCAAGAAGAGCTTTCAAGGCACACATCAGCACAAAAGATGTGGAGTTCAAAGCCAACAATAAGAAAACAATTAGAAACAGACATCTACTCAAGGACTCCACCAAGAACGGCAAGCTTTTTTATTAGCACAATAATCCCTGCAGTGGCAAAAGAGAGCACTCAGAGAAGTTAGAGAAGAGGCAAAACAGTCTGTGAAAATTAGAATAGCAACATACTAGTGGGCAGTATTTTATATATGCATAGTGGGTAATAAACTTCTACTTTGGGAGCTCCTTTTCTCTACCCAGGTTTGCTTCAGCTTCTAGACTTTTTCTGTGCCTTTTAAGAGAAAACTTCCCACAGTCACTGCGATGTTGCTAATCACAGAGTGTCAAACATCACTTTTAACTTCAAAATAAAACTATTTGATGGCGGTGCAGCTGGATCATGTGTTCCTCTATTTCTGTCTTCTGACAACTGCTTCATCAAGTAAAGGGCTTTGGCTGCACCATCCTAGAATTGCACCCCTTACTGCTGTTGCTGCAGTTACTTGGAATTAGCTTGTGTTTTCCAGTGTTAACCGTTCTTGTGATTTTTTTGTTTCCTTGGCAAATGTAATGTTGGTGAATTGGCACTGAAGAATCACCAAAGACAGATGTTTGCTTAGAGGTTTCCTGTTCATTAATACAGCCCAGGAAGAGACATGAGGCTCTGAATGTGGCTTAGCCACAGGGGAGACCTTCCTTGCAGGGAGGCCCCCAGAGAGTGCTTGCAGTGGGACATGTTTGATGCCCCATCTGAGTGGCAACCCTGGGATCCCCCCTATTAGTACTTCTGCTGAAATGCAGCATTCACAGCACTTTTAGATAGGGAAAGCAGTTACATGGGAAGGTTTGTTCATGGATGATCGATCACCCTCAAATGCTCCATGTCTTTCCTATCGGCGCTTTGATGTGCTGTGTCACAAAAGTGCTGGGGAACTTTGGCTAAGTTCTAATAGCAGATTTTTAATGTTCAAAACTATTTCTTCAGAAGTATTAAACAAAAGGAAGCCAATCTAGAGGTAGAGGTATTTATACCAGAGGAGTGAATTGCTGCAGTGTTTTCCCTGTGTGAACGCTGTCCATTGCTGTTGGCCAGGTTTACCTGCCACTATCCTCTCCTGTCCTTAATGGAGCAAATGAATGTGGGAGGACCACACTGCCCTTCATTTCATACCATAAGCTTTTTCTTAATTTGTTTGAGAAAACATAAATATCCCTGGAGTAAGCTGTCAGTGTGAACTGGTTTGTGGAGGGGGTTATGGAGAGAGATTGCCTTGGGATAAAATCAACCTTCCCCTCCTGATTTGCGCAAATCGTTGGCAGCCCCTAGGAACATAAAACAAGCAATTTTGTAACTGTGCCTTATTAAAAACAAGTTATATAGTAGAAAAAAAAAAAAAAGAACAAGTTTTAAAAGTGGATGGGAGCTGTGATGATGAGTTCCAGACCTGGTCCTGAGCTACAGGTGGTTAACAGGAACCTTCCAAGGAGCCGTGCTCAGAAAGCTACCCCAGGGATGGTCTCCGCAGTCATATCTGTTAGCAATAATTTCTCCAGCAATTCTCTGAGGTTGTGAAATAAATACAGACCCCAATGAAATAGATGGTGCTTGTATTTAATGATGACTCTGTTCAGAGAGAGCTTGCACTGTGTCAAGAGGGCCATAAGGTGAATAAAGAAAGTGAAATGTAACCTGAAGAATATTCTGCAGCTAGGAAGCCACATTTGGATCAATTAAATGGATGAGGAGATGAAAAAATCAATGCGGGTTCTCTGCTCTGGGATATGACTGTGAATGCGTTACTCTTAAATCCTCCAAAGATACATGCCAAGCAAATTCCCATTTAGGCATTTCCATCTTTTACTGACTGCCCTCAAAAGGAAGCCTATCCAATTAACTCAATTAACTTGTGATTCTTCCAGAGACTCTAGCTCCAAGAGAATCATCCTGCTATGATTTCCAAGCACAAAGCACAGGCATCGGCTCTGACTGCAGATCTGGGGTTCATTCACAGGGTTGATGCTGGTTTCTGCACAGACGTTGGGTGCTTCACCTGCTTTTCTGTGAAATAGTGGCCTATGAAAGGGGCAGTGAATATGGGACACTGCAGATGAAGTGTGTCTAGATAATAGCGCTAACCAGCATGATCCCACTATGATACAAATGTTTAGACAAAGTCTGGTCAGCTAAAGATTATTTCTGTTAGGAGAAGAAAATGATCCTACCATGAGGTTTTAATGTTGAACCATTCTGTTTACTTATTGAGACTAATGAACCTGTATTTCTCTGAATGCAGAGAAATCAACTAGCAGTTAGCCATTTTTTTACTCTTAGTCTCAAGTCTCTGCCAGTCAGCCTTCAGCCCTAGACGTCTCACTTTTAGCTTGTTCCAGGACCTCTAACTTTCCAGCTTTTTTCATATTGACATAAAACTTCAGGAGAAATAGTCAGTGACAGTTTTCATTGGTTTAGAGTTGTGCTACAGAAGCCATTGTTATTTCAGCTATATAAGTGAATAATGGAGCGTAGTTGTTCAAGATGGCTTCATGAGTGGATGTTAGCAGTTTGTACCCCATCCATAACATAGATTCACTAGAAATGGCTGAAATAACTACATATGAATCATTAGACAAGGTGGATGTGCATGGACACTAACCCAGAAGAACAGCTGTAACATTCACAGAAGCCAATCATTCCACCACAAATCTCAGCAATACCTGACTAAGCAAAACTAGTGAAATATTTTGGAATCCTCCTCAAGATGAACCCGATTCCAAGCCCCCTAGCCACAGTTTTCTGAGTAATAGATTTCAACTGGGATGAAGTGTCAAGTGTTTCAGATTGTCCTTTTTTTCATACCAGTGTATAAACCAAATGTTAAAAATTAGGGCAGTGCTGATTTGTTGGCTTCTACCTTAGACCTTTGTCCAAATGCAGTATATAGAATCATAGTTTTAATTTTAAAGATATTTTTATTATTCTGTAGTGATTTTTCCAGTGATACTCACTTCTCTTCTGATTTATGGAGCTGCCCTTGAGTGCTGGGATCAAGGTAGGCAATAAAATGGAAGCATTAGGCTTCCTTTTTTATTGTGCCCTCTCATTTTCATCAGAGAAGTTAAACTTTCTAAGAAAACCCATAATTTTTTTGCAACTATTTTCAGATGCTGTGTCTTGTTCAATGTTTTCAGTTGGAGTAATGGCTCTTGAAGAGAAGACCTAATCTGTATGTCATGAGATTTTAATTGTGCACCTTGCAGGAACTGCTATAAATCACAGTACCCTAGCCGTTGGATGGGGGAGTAGCAGGTCTTCCAACCAGGAGGACACCTGTGTGAGACATGCTGCCCAAGACTGAGCACGTGCTGTGTGGCTCCTGGAGAGCCACTGCGGACTGCCTGGGGCTGTAATGGTTTACTCCATCTGTAACAGATGAAATGTAAAATTCCCTTTTGCAAGGAAGCCCTTATAACTCGGGTCTGGTTTATTCATTTGATGCTAAACTGCTCTGAAGGGTCACTGCCTTATTGCTATGTGGAGCAGAGGAGGTCAGTGGGAAGGTCATGCCTGGTTTACAAGGCTGTGTGATGGGGTTCATTGGGACCCACCAGCGACAGAAGCTCACACGTGTCGCTGAAGCATTGGCATGACACCTGTCTACTAAGGGCATCTCCATCTCTGTAGAAGTGCTAACTATCGGTCCAGCTATGTTCACATATTGCTGGAAATTTAAAAGCAGATCATGCCTAAGGCAAGGTTCATTCCTGCAGCAGAGCATCAGAAACAGATTTGAATTTGAAATAAACAAAGAAAGAGCTGTTGACCAGAAAAGCTTGTAGTGCGCAGGCCTTCTCCAAATCATTAGAGCTTGCACCTTTTCCGGGTTCCCACTGAGCTACTCACAAATTCTGAACCTGTGCAGGAGGTAGGAACACATGCTAAAAGTTACCCTGAGAGCAGCACCATAAGCATTTGTGAAGAAATGGTAAATAAGAGGATAGTAGAGGCCAGGAAGATGAAGACAGGAGAATAGCACTTGAGAGAGGATGCAGAATGGAAAACAGCATTGTTCTCATGAAGAATGAAGGGTTTGGAGACAAAAACATGCAGATGAGAGGGAGCTGGAAGATAAGAGAGTGTGACTCTGTGATGGGAAGATATGGGGAGCTGGGGAAGGGAATATCTTCCTGAATCTCTCTGTAATGCACAGTAGCAAAGAAAGCCTGGCTATACCTCCCCTAGGAAATGAAACAGGACAGGGAACATCCCTGAGCACAGCAACCTGGCTGTCTATACTAGCTTTAGCTATTTATCAAGGGTAGTTGCAAACAGCTACAGTTCTGGTGGCTAAGAGATTTACCTGTAGGTCATCCTGGGCAAGCTGGCCTGCCTTCATTGACCATTACAGATACAGTCTTTTTGTATACAATTTTTAGATAATGTGGGACCTCAAGAGGCCCTCAGGTCCTGACATACCTGCAGAAGCATATCTTGTTTCATTGGACAGACAAAGTAGAGTCTAGTCTCACAGCTAATGTGATGTAGGTTGGGTTAATCTTTGTGACATGAAGGCAGGTCTTAAGGAGAAGCCAACAAAGCCCTAGTCAGAGCATACAGAGCAGCTGTAGTCCTTGCTGCTTTTGCAGAGTGTTGCCTGGTGTGTGTGCAGTTGATGTGGCATCAAAATGATGCTGCACTGGCTCAGGGATTTGTCCAAAGAAAAAGTCCTGCTCCAAAGGACTTAGACTGTACTGTTTAAATTAAGTTGAAGAAGTCAACCTGGAAAACAGAGGGACAAAGGCTGCAAGATGGCGGATGAGATAATCAGAGCCATCGTATTGGTGTGCTCAGAGAGGTGAGAGGAGCCTCAGAAGAGACCAGAGCCAGTGAAGCACATACAGAGGAACCATCAAATATGCTGAAGGCTCACTGAGATGAGAACAAGAATGCAAAGCTCACCAAAGACCCTGGAGGTGGCCAGCCTTAATCACACAATGGTGACAAACAGCAATATAGGTATCAGGAAAGACCTGGTAGAGGCATTAGTGGGACAGGTCTGATAGGGCTCACAGATACAGGAAAGGGAGAAAGCAAAGTGTTCACTGCATATGCTTTGTGGGAGTTCATTAGAGGTATTTTGAGTAACACTGAAAAGATGCAAGAAAGCATTTGTTTGATGATGTTGGAGGGAAGGCTTTCTCTGTAACAGCAGTTATCTGAAATAGCAGTGTGCTACTGCAGAAACTATTCTGTTCCTACAATAACACATGGCCATTTGCTTATCCTCCCTCTCTTCCTCTCCCCTCCCTCTCACTCCCTTCCTCTCTTGTTTCCTTGCTTTCTCTCGCCCTCCCTCCTTTCCTCCCTTCCTCCTTTCCTCTCCCTGCCCCCTTTTGTTCTCTCCTCCTTTCCTCACTCCCTTTCTTCCTTCCCTGCAGACATGTACAAACTGGAACACTGCAGGTCCAGGGCAAGTAAATGGTCTGCACGCAGAAAGAAATGTTCAAGCTGTGTGTCCCAGAGGCATCACTACACATCTATTCAGATCAGGGTCTATTTTGGGCTTGGCCCCCTCCTTGGCTCCATCCCAAGCTCCTGCTGTGACTCTGCCAAACTGTGAGCTGAGTCTCCTTTTTTGATAGAACTGGCACATGCTGTTCTTCATTCACAATCTGTTTAAGTCGCTTTCAAAGCAAATAGCCAAAGGAAACAACATTTAATTGCTTAACAAGACAGCCCAAAAATAGTGAAATGAAGGTGAGAAATGCTCTATCAAGAATGAAATTAATCATCAAAAAAAGAGGTTTGAGAGCAGGTTAGCTCATGCCTTTGTGCTATTTTTATGACTCTTACTATTGCATTGTCAGGTCCTGGCATAGCACTGTGTCTGGAGCTCCAGCTTATGCTTCTGACCGCAAAATAAGCACTCACTTTGGAATGCTTTTCTCATTTTGTAAATCAATTGTCTCTGGCAAAAATCAATGAACAAGTGACCCAAACAGTCAGGTTTGCTCACTTCAGTATTGCTGCAGTGCCTGGGATGCCAAGGCCTGGATGTGCCTTGTGCTCGCTGCTTCCACCATGCATTTGATCACTGCTTAAATGGAGCAGGAACAAGCCCACCTCCATCCAGCCTCTGAGTAAGGTGTGCAGGTGAGGTCTCCCCTCTAAGAAAGGCACAATTCTGAATGAGCCACAGCCACTCCACTGCTGATGCCCCTGTTTCCAGCTCTGAGCACTCCAGCAGTCTTGCCCAATGCAAACATCACTTCCACATTCTTCCTCAGCACATGCCATCAGCAGTTCCTGAAATAGCTGTGAATTTCCCATCAGTCTGCATTGCTCCCACACCTCGTAGGTGCTCCTCTAGTGATTCCTCACAATTGAGGTTTTTTTCCTACAAGGGTAGCCATGGAGCAGATAGGTTGTGCTGTGAGCTTAGGGGCTGTGTCAGCACATGGGACATGCCCAGTGCTGGTGCTGAGGCCAGCACTGAAGCAACAGGATGCTTGCACTGAAATGCCTTATTGAGAATGCCTCCTGAACTGTGTACAGTGACTGGTTGGGGTGGGTTAGCTGTTTTGCTCCAAAACAATGCTGGAATTGTGCTATCAACTTAGCAGTGTACACAGCCTAAGAATGCTCCCTAGCATTCAGGTGTGAACCAGGCTCTCCAACCAAGTGAAAGAGATGCCTGTGCAATGTTCTTCCTGAGAAATGGGACAACTGGCCCCTCTGAATTTGTGTAGGGGTAAAGGCTCTGTGTCTCTCTGAGCAGACCAGCTGCAGGTTGCCTAGTTTTGGCCATCCTGAAACCAAAGGTGTGTACAATGGAAGTAAGAACTGGCAAAAGAAGAGAGAACATTTTCCATCTCCAGCTCATTCGTACCTACAGTCCTTGTTCTGCATGAGAAAATGGTTCTGGGATAGTGAAAGGAATCCTTGCCTTTGGAGGTTGGATGGATGGATGCATTAATGAATGGATGGAGAACGGGAAGAAGACCAAGTGAGACAGAATACAGAATATTTAAAGGCTGTAAATATAAACATAAAAGAATGGTTAAGATAAAGAAAAGATTATCTTTCTAGGACCATCTTTTAATTTAGCCCCCCAATGCATACAGCAACACCTGACTGTGGGGACCCTCATTCCAGTCTCAGCAGCCCTGGCCTGGCTCCTCTGAGGTCCCACAGAGAAATGCCCACTTCCAGCAGCTGCACTCAGAGTAAGCACTACACAAATGAGCAAAGCAGAGAGAAACTGCTTTGTAGGAGCCTCTCCAAACAGGTTTTCTCTTTTTTTGTCAGGAACATATTTGGTCTCGTTGCCTGCGTAAAGCATGGCCTGCAAGCACCCAGCAGGTGATCCTTTGGAGCAGTGTAATGCTCTTGGGCTTTGTAAGATGATTGAAGCTTGTCATACACAGCCAGGAGTTCCCTCCCACTGCTCTGCAGCAGTCATTATTACACTTGGTTTGCCCAGGCTGGCTTACAGGTGGCATCTTCCTACCTGATAACCTTCTTCCAGCCACAGACCCCAGGCACCTTCCAGCTGTTGACCCAGTAAACCAGTATTAAATAGAGGCAAAAGCCCTCAAAGTCATGGGAGCCATTTTACATGTAACAGCAGTTATTTTAAAGCTTAAATTCATCTTCCCTATGTTTATATGCTCATAAATGCTGTTCTTTACAGATACATGCACAGATAAGAACTGTTTTTATATAGATTTCTTTAGCACATACATAAAAAGAACTAAAATAAGGGGCAGAGAATCAGTTAGGGTTGGAAAGGACCTTAAGATCATCTAGTTCCAACACCCCTGCCATGGGCAGGGACATCTCCCACTAAACCATGTCACCCAAGGCTCTATCCAACCTACCTTGAACACTGCCAGGAATGGAGCATTTAGTGCTTCTTTGAGCAACCCATTCCCATGCCCCACCACCTTTACAATAAAGAACTTCCTCCTTATATCCAATCTAAACTTCCCCTGTTTAAGTTTTAACCCACTGCCCATTGTCCTATCACTACAGTCCCTAATGAAGAGTCCCTCCCCAGCATATGTGAAAGGCCAGTGATATATACTCACACAACTAGTGATCTCTGCTGGGAAGGAATAACATAAACAAAACCTCCATTAGGACTTTTTTTGCATACTCAGACTGTTGAGTATCTTAGTAACAATGCTTTCATATTATTAACTCCATAGCACCACACAATCAGAAGAACTAGAAATGTTTCTACAGTTACTGCTATCAGAACTTATCAACTCTTCCCAGCAAAACACATTATCAGTGTTTAAGCATTCAGACCAACAACTCAACTATCTAGTAAAAATCTTTGCTAAAGACACACACTGGGGCAGGCAGGGGAGAAGCAAAGGGCACTTACTGCCATTTGAATTTACATCAACTGTATGGGTTTATATTGTTATTTTAAACACTACTTCAGCTGTATTTTGTGGCAATATTTTTATTAATTATTGTTCAGGGAACTCATTTAATTCTGAAAGAACAGATGTTGCTCCATTCAAGTAAACCACAGCATCTCTTCTGAGAGAGTAAATGATGTTTACCTGAGACAGTGCCTTCCTGTTAATATTTATGCCTTTATTATGTTACTTGCACAAAAATAAGCCTTATACCAATGGAGGGTAATAAAGAAGTATCACAGTATAATAACAGGTAGAGTTAATTTTATGTATGCTTCTTCAGTGAAGCTGAAGACCAAGAGCTCCATCATGAAGCTTATATGACAATAATATAGATTTTTAACATTTAACTTTGTGCAAGTACTTTTCTTTTTGCCAGGAAGAGGCCTCTTAATTCAGATGGCTATTGTTAAAATTTGTACCCATATGTGCATATTTTGTACGTATATTACACTTAATCATTCCTTCAACTGATCTTGATAATCCTTTAAAAAAAAAAAAAAAAAAAAGAAGGAATTTGTGTATAAATGGTATATATAACATGCAAATTAAAAATTGACAGCTAAATGCTAATTAGAAAAGGTTGCAGAACAGGAACACTGAATGAGATTAGAGAAATGTGCGTTAGCATAAGCTGTTACCACATGCTGTATGTAGGGACCTGGCCCAAGCTGCTGTTAAATCCCCAAATGAAGTCAAAGTTTTTTAAACCTTGAGAGGATCTGTATCATTTCAGCAATATTCATTTATTCACACACTTCTCTTTGTGCTGTCATGGGAGCTGAGCACTTTGCTCAGGTAACCATGCCATGTAAGCTGGGGGTAACTTCCACAACCACATCAGGTGGATAAGAATGATCTTCCATCTTAAATCCTACTTCTGGTCAATGGGAGCTGCAAGGACCCATTATGTCCCAGACTGGACTGTCAATACCCATGTTTCTGTATGCAGCTCGAAAAGATCTACAGCCCCAACTTGGCACACAGCTATCCCAGCTCAAAGCTGTTGGATATGGGCAGTTTGAGTCACCTACCACCTCCCAACATAGTAATCTTTAAAGTACCAAAGAGAGAACAGATTCACTCTGACATGACAGGAGCTTATACAAAGGAATGCCTTTCCGTCAGCAGACAGTCAGACCTGCTTATGTCATGTAATCACTATCATTGCTCCATTCCTGCAAACTAGAATATGGGACATGCTCATTTTTACTTTCCTCTAATCACTATTTTACACACCTGAAGCAACTGACCTTCTGGTCAAGCCTCTTTAAACAAAAAATGTGACCCATTGAACATGATAGAAACAAAGTTTGGAAGTGGTGACGAAGGAAAAGGGAAAAGGGAAAAGGGAAAAGGGAAAAGGGAAAAGGGAAAAGGGAAAAGGAAAAGGGAAAGGGAAAGGACCAGGTGCTGACAGGCTACATACAAATATCCAAAAGTATAAGCACACGTCACGAAAGTCTGCAATATCACCATCCACAAATACATACCAGACTTGCATTATTTGTTAGTCAGTCATAGGGAAGTCATATAGTAAAGATGGATAGCTGTACTACAGTGGCTCCAACTGTTGTGTACAAATGAAAGAGACAGCCAGAAACTACTGGCAGTGAACAACTGCTCTGACTGCAATGCTAAGACCTTCTGAAATGCATCCGTGGATCAATTTTTTCCCCAAGCCCACAATTTGTTTGTTCCACATCCATTTTGGACTGCTATCTGAATTGCCTGGAGTAATAACCACCATAGATGTGATTGTTGTTCACGAGTCAAAACAGTATAAACAACCAAGATTTCCAGTTGAACAGCGATTTGGATTACTGAAGCTTGGGAGAGAACATGCAAAAAGAACGGAGACAGGAACTTCAACTAGATGTCCCACAGCCATACTCATGAACAGTTTTCTGTGTGCTGTACCATCTCTTCGAAGCACCTTTTGTACACTTAACTGAAGAGGTTTCCAAACAGTACTTTTTAGTTTGTTTATGAGATAATTTTTATACAGCATCACCAGCAGACCATATCAGCAACAGACTTCTGTTTTTTCTTCTACTACTTCTCCCCACTGTACCTACCACTTCTTAAGCCTGTGAGGTAAAAATCTGTCTACTTTGGAAAATCGTGGTTTCAAGGATGTTTCTTTCTATACTTTCAAAAGTATGCTTAGCTAAACAGCTTGCACCTTTAGCTCAGATATTTTGCTGGGCATACACTTTGAGGAAGTGAGAAAGGTAAAAGAATGAAACCAGTAAAAGCCAGTAAAATAATTAAGAAAATTAAGCCTCTGCTTCCAAATCTGCCTGAGCTGAACGCATCACTTGCTGCCACAGTTCCTGCTTTCTTTGTCCATCACAGAACGTGGCTAGGCGCCCTTTCTGTGTCAGCACTGGCCTTCTGCCAACCCTGCCCAGAGCCACTTCATCTTGCTAAGATGGCAGAAAGCAAGTCACTGCATCAGCTAGGGATAAGGTATTGTTCTCAGTCCCATGTAGCTTCCCACCAGACTGCTTTCTGGTTAGCACAGACGGCCCCACATCCTTCCCTCAGACCCTGTGAAGAGCTTCCCAAGTTAAGTTTCCAGGTCTCTTCTACAGTTACTCTCATGTAAATTGAGAAGAAAATTATATTTTCTCCTGATTTCTCAGAATTAGAGGATAATAAAGATCCTTGTTGGAATCTAGTCACTCAGATTTTGCACTGGCATCTGAATATCATGCTTGGGTCACAGGACAAACTGCTGTCCTAGGAACCTTTCTTCTTGAGTCCCTCTAGAAGCAAGAAAGCCTAGATTTTCTAGATAATTATTCCATTAAAGTCCATCATACAGAGTGTCCATACACATCTCCACACTCCTCAAGACTAAAAATGTCCTAGTTTAAGTCTTCAGGGAACCTCCTTCATCCTTAGGCTCCTCCAAAACTCACAGGCCAGCAAAAAAAGTTGGCGTTTCATATACTACTACTGAAGAATTTTTCTCTCTCCATTCATACACTGAACACATCCTTCTTTCTCTCTTCCATATTATCAATTACTATTTCACATAAGCACAACTACCCACCCAGCTATCAATTACCTCTTCTTATCAGTTCTTGCTTAAAAGAGGAGGGATCAGCATGCCAAAGCAACAACAGCTCTGCTTATGGGTAGATATTTCAGATGCTGCTTAGATAAGATCTGTGTTAAGATTTATTGTGGTTTAAGTCCAGACAGCAGCCCAGAAACACGCAGCTACTCACTCACTCCCTCCTCTCCCAGAGGGATGGGGAGGAGAATCGAAAGACTGTAAGTCCAACAGGTTGAGATAAGAACAGTCCAGTAATTAAGGTATAACACAAACTACTGCTGCTACTACCAATAATAATAAAGATAAGGGAAATAATAAGGGAAGAGAATACAACCTCTCACCACTCACCAATCAATATCCAGCCCAACCCGATCAGTGATCTAACCCCTCTGGGTAACTGCCACCAGTTTATATACTGGGCATGACGTGCTGTGGTATGGAATACCTCTCTGGCTGGTTTGGGTCAGGTGTCCTGTCTCTGCTTCCTCCCGGCTTCTGCTCCTCCCTGGCAGAGCACTAGACTCAGAAAGTCCTTGGTCAGAGTAAACATTACTGGGCAGCAGCTAAAAGCATTGGTGTTATCAGCGCTGTTATCAGCGCTGTTCCCAGCATGAAAGTCAAAACCACAGCACTGCACTAGCTACTAAGAAGGATAAAAATGACTGCTACTGCTGAACACAGGACAGGATTTCTCAAGAGACTTCCTACCCCATACTTCCCTTGAGATGGACTGTATCTGTATCTCTCCTTGGTATAGTTAATACAGCACAGAAGAATGTTTTTAGGTAGCAGTCTAAAAACAGGAATTCAGATTATTGGCCTCAGACCATCTGGGCAAAAAGGAAATATCACAGTCCCTCCTTCCTCAGCACCCTTGTAGTAAGATACAAAATGATGACAGAAAACTACATAAGCCACATGTATTGAAACATAAGTACATTTAGCAGCAAAATGAACACATTGAATCTGATGTTTGTGATGTCTTTTACTACTTTTTGTTTCTTATAATACAGTTTGGATGCTTCAAGTCTGAACTGCAGATGGGCAATCTGCTGTAAGACTGGTTGCACTAGCCTTGACCCAGCTTTCTCTAATTTATCTTGATCCAAGATCAAACTGAGTACACAAGCAAAGCTTGGTCATTCTCACATTAATTAAGACCTGCAACATTTGACTGCAAAATTGCTTTAGACATGCTTAACACTTAATCCCATAGAAATGCAAGAGCTGTTAAAGCATGGATTGCTCCAATAGTTTAAAATCATTCTGCAAAGTAATTAAAAACATCATTGTGCTTCCAATCATTAAGACACCTCATTAATTCTTCAGTACTCTATGTCACTTTCTTGGTATCAAGTACCACATGTGGTAAGCTGTCCATACTTCCTAAAACACAAAGAAGAAATTTGGTTTCAAACTAAACCTAGAATAGTTACTCCACTAATGACTGCAAATACTTAATTCTAGAGTACCAAGCAACATGTATGGTTCCTTCTCTCCATGTTATCAAATTGATTATTTCTTATTTCTCTCTCACCTTCAGATCTTATGCAGTTTTCCTCTTGGAAGCAGGCATCCAATATGGAATAAAATGAAATGGCTACAGCCAGATATATTATGGCTGCCAAAGTAATTTGTGTAATTGTAAGTATTATTTTGAAAGCTAGATATCAATGTGGATTGAATTTCATGGCTGATTTTCCAATTCTAGATATCTGGTCATGTATAAATACTGACCTTGTTCCGTTATAAAGGATTCAACAGTACATCTACAGAAAACATATTAGTCATATCCTGAATCATTTGTAGACAAAAGTATTTGAGGACCTTGACTATAAGTATTAACACAATGGAAAGACTTCTTCACAGATAAGTAGACAACTTGAAGAGCTAAAATACAGCATTAAGAGCTGATCAATGTCACATACATACTAAACCCACTTAGCTTGGTACTTTAAATCCTTTTAAAAGCTACACTAAATGTAGATTCACAACTTGCAGAGACTTGCAATTTCAAATTTTGTAAGGGATTTCAAAGCTGATAAGAACATATATCTAATTGAAAACAAGTATAGGGGAAAAGGGAAGAACCAAGCCAACAGGTATTTCAGAGACTCAATTCGCATGAAATCCCCACATGGGAACAGATCTAGCGTCAAACTCTAGAGAATAACATAGGACTTACTCCACTACTCAGCACCAGCTGGATTTATTCTGAGCCAAGGCAAAAAAGAAGTGACGTTTTGTGACAGAAAGAAAATAACATTACTAGAAAAGTGAAATGCGCCATTGCAGTTTCATGCAAACGGAGACTGCCAAATCATTTTAATAAATATTTTTTAAGATCTCCTAGTAGCTTTTCCATGTAATAGCAATTTCTCTGATTAAAGGTAGTGTTATGTTAGGAGCCATATAATAGACTTATTCTGACCTCAGGGCATAGCTTGGGAAAGGCCATGTCAAAAGTCTGCCAGGTGTTGGGGGAATGGTTGTATTTTTACGCATAACCCCCAGCATAAGAGCTGTGTGGGCTTTGGATCAGATCTCTTGAAATTCACAGAAACAAAGTTTTTTCTACTGCTATCACTGAAATAATTCATCAAACTCTACAAACTGTCAGAACAGGCAGAAGGTTCTCCCACGGCAAAATAAGTTTAGGAGTCTTGTTTGAGTGTGTTTCACTATTCATCCAGACAGCAATCATTAAAACTACAACACTAGGCAATACAGGCTTCTAATGTGAATGAAATAAAGTACATATTGTAAACGAAAATGTGTGTTTGAAGGGAATGGAATATGCCATGTGAACAGCCTTGAAGTAACTCAAGAAGAGTGCCCAACAGATCACCACTTAGATTTACACAGTGCCCTCTGCAATATTCCCACAGCCACCTCTGCAAAAGCCATGACACTCACAGAAATCATATTCCCATAGCTTCATGGGATGCAACACATATTAAACTACTTTTTCTTCTGGCTTTTGTTTTGCTGGTTCACATCCAAATGAATTCTGCTGTTGGCTATGCATCTTACTGGGGACATTTGACTATGTGCAGTGTTTTGAGGGAGACCCATATTGCAGCAGTGAACATCACATTGGATGGAGGGAACAGCTACAAGGGTACAGGACAGAGTTCACCTCACAGGAATGCTTTGCTTGCAAGAAAGGTGACACAAGGACAACTTAAAGATTGGTTGTAACTATTCCAGAGCAAGCCATGAACACCAGACAGCTAAGTTGGCATGCCTCTTTAGGGAAGAGGTCACCATGGAGATGCAGCTCTTTATATATCCAAGTTACTATTTTGCAGTATGCAGTATTCGCCAACACCAGACATTTGAAAAGAGATGGGAAGACAGACAAATAGGACTACAGGAAACATACACAAGGCAGGCTGGAAGAGACAAGACAGTCTATCACTGGTTTTATCTCATATACCAAACTCAGCTGATGGAGGTAGAAAGTGACAATAAAGAAGAATGGATAGGCACTCCTCAGCAAAACTCAAGTGTCTAAAACATATGTTTATGTCCCAATAGAACAAAAATATGCTTAATAAAATTATCCTGAAAAGCTACAAAAGTGAAAAAGCTACCGGCACAGCCATCACTGGCTATATCAGACAACCTATTAATACTGCATAACATTCCAGAAATGTCTGGTATCCTTACTAAGCCTTCAATGTTAAGACCTCTGACAAAATTATGTATATGCAAATTCAGTCAACTGTGACATTAAATCAAGAGGTGCAACAAATTTTAGTGAGAACCTGTTAATAAAACTTAAGGTAACATAAAAAGATTATAAATAAGTTTTGATAGTAAACCATTTATCTACCTCAAAGTATTTTATGAATATGGAATAACCACATTTATTTTCATAAGAAAATACAAGCCAGTATTCCATTTGGTGATCATGACTAACAGTAACAGTTCTCCCTAACCAGATAGGTGATAGAGATTTCACTGAACATTTTCCTACCAGATCTCTCTGCAGAGAAGGAAAGTGCTGCCCTCCCAGCAATTACCAGCTGCTCCAATTAACATTTTCTTCTTCTCTGAGATCTGCAAGACCTTAATCTCATTATAACAAATGAACAATGAAAGATTACTAGATTTCCTAAGCAATTAGAATAGTCAGCTTTAGAAATACCAGTAAGTTTGGAAGACACTAATCTTAGGAAGGCTACATTCTCCAAGTGTTAAAGACAAAGGGTAAAGACCGTGGCTAAGCTTGCAAGATGAAAGCGGAGCAAGAATTAAAAGCAAGTTAGTGATTCTAAAACAACATATATCAGACTTCTTTATTTGCAGTCAAATTTTTCAGTCATCTATTCTCCCAGAAAAATTAAGTATCTTTCTTTAGACATTAAGCTACAAATGACAAAAGCAGGCATAAAACCATATATAATTCCAGCAAGTACTTTTTGCACTACACTCGTATCTGGACTGCTGCCCTGCTCACAAACATCTCAGTTTCTCAGTGCTATGGAACAAATGAGGAAGGACAAAACACAAAGACTCGCTTTTGAACATTTATTTTCACTCTTCTTTGGGGACATGGAAGTAAGCAGACATTAATTGCTTGGTTCTATATGTTCAGAACACTCGTGTAGGAAAAAAGACTGGGGATTAGGTAGAAAAAGAACATTTATGGTAAAAAAAGAAATCAGTCCATGAAAGAGGAAAAAGGGACATAAAGGTTCTCTGTCAGAAGGATGGAATGGGAAGACGTTTCAAAAAGGTAAAAAATTTACCTCATTGGTAAAAGCTGCTGACCAAGAGGCAGCAGGGACCTCTGTCAACTTCTTCCAAGGAATGCTTACACAAGGCAAACTTGGCTGATCTGCTCAGCTGAAAAAGTTTGTTGGCTCATCCTCTAGTGTCTTTCGGGAAGCTTAGAGGTAAAAGTGAGTAATTGGGGCTCCTTCAGAGTCCATTTCAAACCACAACAGCTCATTTCAAAACACTGGCATGGATATCTCCATTCCGTAATGTAGATAATGTGACTTGCACAACTTCACAGAAACTGAGGTACGAGAAGAGTCCAAAGCACCAGACAGTGAGATACATTTCCAATCAAGCTCAGTCTGTGATTCCAAAACTAGTTTAGGTCAGAGATCGTGTCAGCATGGAATCAAGGAACTCTTGACACACTTCTTCAGGTTGAAAGAAAATTTCAGCCTCCAACCTCAATCAGCGCAGGAGCAAATACCCCCAAAAAGCAGGTATTTTATGATGTGGATGCCCCTGAAGTAAAAAAAAAGTGCATTGAAGCCTTGCCAGCTGACTCATCACAAAGACATGGGCCTAGATCATAAACAAGGCCTCAGCTGTTAAAGGCTAACCTACTTCCTAATCTAAGTCAGGCACTCTGCTCCTCTCCCTATATCAACATTGATTACAATGGTTTCTTATAGGTCCTCCCACCTCCCACCCCATTAAAATAGGATTCTATTCTAAAAGCTCCTCCTTCGTGTCTTGTTTGTAATTTCAATTTTCAAAATTCAAACAATTTTGACTCATTTCTTTCTAAGAAGCTCATGAATAAAATATGAAGATTATAAGTTCAGGAGTCTTTGATGTATTTTTAAGCATTAGAAACCTCAATCAGTTCTGTGCAGTTATCCCTTTGAAGTTTCAATTGGGCATTTTCTTCCTCAAAATATAAAAAGCTCCTGTTCTTTTGAAGGATAGCTTTCTTAAAGATATACTTTATTTTTTTCTTCTTGATTCTTGATAATTTTTTAAGTCAGAGGACAGCACAAGTATCAGGAAAGAAAATAGCAGCCATTAAGAAGAGCTACCTTTGGGGTAAACATGGATTTATGAACCTACAAGGACCTTTTGACTCATCCCTTTTCCATATCTATCCACATCAATACAATTGTTTCACATCAACCTAAAACAATGCAAGGTAGACATCATCCTTGATTATTCACAGCAGTGCATGGAATCAGTCATTCCAAGGAAGGACTCTACCTCTGAATTTATGAGCAAGTTAACTGACAAAATAATAGTGAATAATTTCAGAAAGACACATAAACATGAAAAAAAAAAACCATTAAATTTTGCCCTGTCCCTGGTTACACAGAAAGATTGCCCTTTGTGTTCACTTTGCATTCATAGTATTTTATACCGCTTCTTAATTTTGCCAGATTTCAGGAATGAGATGTGATTGTTCAGAGCCCAAGTTGTTCCCATAGCTTAAACACCAACTTCCTTGAAGAAGTGCATTAGTGCCTTGCAGTAACATACATCATAAGGTTCTGTGGAGCTCAGAGAATACTTTACCCAAAGGGCTTCCTTGCAGACATCCTAAGAATGGAAATAAAATCAATTTCCCTTAATTCCCTTTCTGCAGACATTCTTGTCTGCCAGGTTTTCTCAAGGAACACTTCTGTTAGAAGATTAAATTTCCTTGTGAGGAAACATGGTCTTTTATTCTCTCCACTAATTGCTTTTTCTCAAGCCATATCCTAAAGAAGTGGCTTGTGCAATTTCTATGGTTATGATATTCTACAACAATGACATGACTTTGGTAAGCTCAACCTAGCATTACAATAGCCCTTAGTAAACTGTAATTTACTTTCAGCTCAACACAGCTACAAAAATCAGTCAAATAGCAGTGCTTTAATCTGTGTCACACTCTATAAGACTTCATTATGGTTGTCGCTGGTAGCCATTGAGGTATTTTTGGGCCTGCAATATCTGAGTACCAGTTTTCTTGCTCATAGGTAGATTTGTCAAAGCAGCAAGAGGAAAAAAAAAAAAACAAAATAAACAAAAACAAACAAAAACACAAAAAAAAAAATAAATTTGAGCACCCACATACCTATGAGAATACTGTAATTTTCCAAGTTGAAATGGCCAGATATTCATATATCTCTGCTTTCAATCACTCATGCGCAGAAACTTGCAGTTGTACCTTCTAATAATGTCCTCAGTGAAGATGGGTTGTGAATACAAGTGCTAGAGTCTCCTAATCCAAATACACATACCACCAATGATCAGTACATCCCATAGAAGGTCAGCCTCTCCCTGCTCCCATTTGTACATACAACATAATGCTTGGCTCAAACAGTTCAGAAGATGACCCTGACAAAACTTTTCAGACCCAGTAAATTCTGGTGCTTAAGGTTTGCCAAGGAAAGTGATTTCACACCATCACCTCCCCTGAGTATCTGCACCTGCATCTTCTGTTTCAGAGACTCAAAGACTTTCAGACCTTAAGCCAACACTGTACATTATTAAACTTCAGTCCTTGCTCAACCAAATGGAAATCTAAGATAAAGCAAGCCTTTGAGTACATTGAAGAAACTCAAGTTTATTTAATATTAACATATTAAAAATCAGGCTTTTTATCTTCTCTGGCAAAAGACAATTTTATTCCATCTTAAAAGGCATTTATACAATTTGTAACAGGCTGTAAGCATGAAAACCATGAGAGAGATAATAAACTGCAATAAACTAATAATGCTCAAATTAATAGTTCTATTAGAAATGAGGATGCTGCACTCTTGACCTAGTTTTTCTTTTACAGTGCATACAGGTGCCAAGTTGCACTGTGCAAATTTGTACACAATTTATTTTCTAACAAGCAACTGAAGTGAGATTTAGAAAGTAGTTTTCATGGAAGATTTTTGACAGTTTTCATTTTTGTACTTTTATCAGTACTTAAAAATGAATGAAGATTACTTTAAGTACATGATATTAAGCAAAAATAAATACAACTGAAGATAGCTAAAATATAATTTTGATACATCTTAACCACTGAAATAGTCTAGATATGTTGATAATGAACATTTTAAAACAATTTCCTTAACTCCTTGGATCAGTTTAAAGGAATACATATGTATAAAAATTCCCTTCAGGCATAAATGCATTTAAAGTAGTTATTACAGCTTTTACAAATTGCAGTTATTTTATGTGCACTTAGCTGAAAATAGTACTCAAAACATTGTCAGCTGAATCCCAAAAAGCACTGGACTCCTGTTGCTGTGGCAACACATTGTTAATGATTTGCCTGTCTGAGGCAAAAAAAAGGTATAAAATATTGAATGTTTTTAATATATTTAAGTCCAGCAGTTCAATTGTGGCACCATGTCCCAATTGAAAGTTAGATTATTCCATTTCTACCTAGAAATGTCCTCTTATTGTTAGCCAAACTAATATTTAACAGATCAGAGGACAGCAAAAGGCTTTCCAGATGCTAAATTTATTTAACACACTGTGGAGCAGCACTACTAACAAAGGGTATTTTGCCTTCTTCACTTTCCACCATGGGATGGGGTAGAAGTCAGAAAGGCATTGCCCTGAGGCTGAAGATATTCTGTGTGAGGAAGAAAAATTAGGAACTTCTTTCCCCTTTCACCTGTACTAAAAATCATTCCATCAACCTCTGTTTGCTTCTAAGCAAGCAGTATTTGGATCCCCCTCTGCTTTGCAGAACACCCTTGTGTCAGCAATGCTGTTTCAGTGAATACCTTCCTTTCTCCCAAGGGAGAGCTGCTGTATGTCAAGGTGCAGAAGCAGCGAGACATCTCCTTTAAAACAGTGCAGCCTGCTCTATGTCTAGTACCAACACTGCATAAGCAGTTGCAGTGATGGGGTAGAAGCCAAGTACTACTCAAAGCTTCATGATGCGTCATCTTAAAAATCAACCCTAAACCTCAACATTAGGCATGGAGCATACACAGGTTGAGCAGCAAATGCATATGACCTCAGCATCATCTCTGCCCTCGCCTTGCTTAGTAAGCTTTGGTATTTTGCTTTTTATAGTCCTTCTGTAAACAATTTTTCAGGAGAAAAAACAGTAAATTAATTCACATGTTTTCAGGAAATTCTCCACTCCTGTGGAGCACACGCTTCCTATACGTGTCAGCTAACCAAAAATCATACCCTTACATCTAAACAGAAGGGAGATAGTCTCTCTATGAAACACAGTGACTTTGATTTAGCTTTCATATAGCTGTAAAATGGATACCTAATACCTAGCTACCAATGTAGATAGCAAATGAGGCTCCCAGGAAATAAATTACTTGCTTTACATATGACTTCACAAAGCAGAAAGTTACTTTGGAAGAATATCAAACACAACACTAAAGCCAAATCTTCAGGGCAATTAGTTCACCAAAGGGAAGTAAAAACAGATCTCTCAATTTCACATCCTCTTATTCCTCCAAAACCATCTACACATGCTGATGGTAGGCAGCAAAAGGAAAGTCCACTGAGAATAGCAAGGTGATGATCTTCATGCAAGACTTGTTCAATGTACTTACAAAAGAAGTTATAATGACCATAACCTGATCCCTAGCTAACCCACTGCATTCAGCAGGCCTGGCCTGAAATCCTGTTATCTGCACCCATAACCAGCTGCCAGTCCTTTAATTGTACATTGATGCCTTTGGCTAATTCAGGCATTAGGACAGAGAAATTTCAGAAAATAAAATAACAATAAATGACCAATCATAGGGCGGCTGAGGTTGGAAGGGGCTACTGGTGGTCATCAAGTCCAAACTCCTGCTCAAGCAGGGTCACCTGGAACAGGACTGTATCCAGATGTCTCTCAAATATTCCAAAAGAAGGAGACTCCACAACTGCTCCAGCAAACCTCACATTAAAGAAGTTTTCCTCATGTTGAGATGGTTCTTCCTATGTTTTAGTTTATACCCACTGTCTCTCAGTTTATCATATGGCACCACCAAGAACAGCCTGTCACATCCTTTTGACACCCTTCCTTTTGACACCCTTCCTTCAGATACTTATATATGCTAATTAAATGCCCCCTGAGCCTTCTCTTCCCTAGGTGAACAGCCTTTCCTCATATGAGAGATACTCCAGACCCTTAATCATTCTATAGTCCTTCGCTGGACTTGCTCCATTAGCTCCATTTCTCTTGTGTACTGGGGAGCACAGAACTGGACAAATAAAGATGTATCATAAAACCTTGCTCAAAAAAGATCTTCCTAAAACATGCAAAAGGCACTTCACTGAAAAAGGTGAAAAGAATTCATGAGTAAATAATGTACTGTAATACATGTCCAAAGTGTCTTGAATATTTTGTATGGTACTTAATTTCCTGTACCATGTTGATAATAAAGTTTCCAATGACTGGTTGCAAATGAAAAGCACAAAGCTTTTCTTGAGCAAGACATTATTACTAAACCAATCTGTGTTATAGGGAAGCCAAAACTTTGAGAGGAAGTGCTCTCACAATCAGGACTTAAAATTTCCAGAAACAGATCAATTTAGGCAGACATGCAGGAACAAATCTAGAGAAGCGCAGAAATATTCTGAATATATAAAAACAGACAAAAAAAAAGCCTCAAGCAAATCCAGTGTGAATTATTTTTTAAGCTGAGTGCTATGTGAGAGGAAGTAAAAAAGAAGTCTTGAGCCTCTGACATTCCTACTATTTGGTTCTTTCTCTTGCTCTTTAATTCTTTTTCTATTCAGGCACAGCACTTTTTATTGTCTGGAAATAAACAAGACTGAATCACATAAGTAACTGCTTTCACCATTAATTCTTTGTCTTTGTTCCAATAACAGTCTGCAAACCACTGAAGAACCACTGTCAAGAAACAAGCACATGCAGCTTCTGTAAAATGGTGGATTTACCATAAAAATGGAGAGGTCTAACTCAGGGGTATTTTTTGGTGTGTGTTTTAAAACAATGGATTAGAACCAATCCTTTTGCTGAAGACCTACCATGTCAGCCTAAATTAATCCCATGCCCATCTTCAAAATATTGGTGCTTTTCCTCAAGTCTATAAATCTCCTCTTTCTGCTGCCTTCAAGCTGTCTGCAAACATGACAGCAGAGCCTGCTCCTGCAGGACTTCCCTTGGTCCCTCTCCAGCTAATCAGCTCAACACAAGTTATACTTTCCCTTCCCCCTCAGTTGTGTTGGATTAACTATTCTATGATTCTACGTTTTTTAGGGTGAGCAGAACGGCCCACAGTCTCACTGCACTTGGGTTATTATACTTCTTTGTATTATGTGGGTAGATATAAGAGAGAAAAAAAAAGAATTGAAGCCACCAAATCCACTGGGAAGGGAAAGAAAGGTACCTTGCCAAAAGAGGGAGCTTTATATCTCAGTGAGCTGACATCACATCTGGAGCACATTTTATGAAGGGATTTTCAAGACAGTCTGAGTTTATGGATATTGGAGTACTTCATAGGAAAAAACTCAGCATGCTGTTAAGGTGGCAGTATCTCAGCATTAATGGCAACAGTAGTCCTACCCTGAGCTATGGCACAGGGATTTCTTCAACCCTGGGAACTGTAAGTATTCATGCGGTTCAGAAGTGTCCAAATAATCTTTCATGCCACACACCTCAAGGATTGGGTTCCCTTGGGCCATAAATAGCAACTTACTTTCTTTTCCCCATTTTGCCTCAAAGCCAGCTTATGAAAATCCCACATGCCATGTTACACTTCTTAGACCAGGACCAGTGATATTCTCCACTCAGCTGCAATTCCCACTCTCCCTTATCACTGGAGAGCCAGCCTTTCATCAGGTATGTTTGCCAGCACCATTTATTCTCCTATTTTAACAGTATTTCATGACCATCCTTGAGCTATTGGAGAAATTCAAAGGAATTTTGCATTCAAATGCTATCCAAATACTTATATTTTGCTTATATTGTCGAATTAATATGAATTCACTACCAGTTCATTTTAATTCTCAAATAATGAAGTCACGCAGAATAGATTTTCTGTAAAGCTTAGTTCTCATTTCCAGTCCTCCAAAAAGCTAACTTTCTTAAAGTGGTGTTGCTTACAGCAATCACTGGAAGCTGCACACTTATCAGAATCCAATCTTCAGTTCTACTGTTTCAATATTACTATAGCTACATGCTCAGAGAGTAATATCACTTTCCTCAGGTGAACACATTATGGTCTATTTAACTCTGGTAGTATTAACTAGCAGTTCAACTTTCAAAATCCTGAAATATCAAAGCAAGGACTTCATATCACTCCTTTAGTACTGTGAAAACTGATAATTAAAGTAAAACATTAATGAAAACATTGTTTGGAGTCAAGTTTGTGTGTTCTTTTTTTATTTCTTCTCTTTCCTTTGAGAAATTTATCAGGCATCACATAAGAAAAGTATCACTGAAAAGGCATGAAAAACTTCCATCTGTGCAGTGGGATTTAGAGAAGGCAGTGATTTACTAATTTATAATGATTTAATGATGGTCCCTCACATTCCAGCTTTGACATCCAAGTATCTGACAACCCTGAGTTTAAAACCTAGAAATACTACCTCAAGAACTCTAATTTTTGACATTCTTCTCATAGAATGAAGACTGTTTTTTAAGATGCCTTGCAACATAGATATAGACATCTTGGAGCATGTCCAGCAAAGGGTCACAGAGATAGTTAAGGGATTGGAACACCTCACATATGCTGAAAGAGTTATCAGAAGAGAAATTTGAGGGAAGATACTGTGTATGTGTGTACCTGATGGAAGCAGGGGGGAGGATGGTAAATAAAATAGAGCCAGATTCTTCTCAGTAGTACTGCCTAGTGACAATTCAAGATTCAATAGACAAATGGAAATATAGAAAATCTCATTTATATATATGAAAAGAAGACTTTGTTGTTGGAGTGGTCAAACACCAGAACAATCTGACCAGAGAGGCTGTGGAGTCCCCATTGAGGAGGCATACAGAACACAACTGGGCAAACCCCATGAGTCCTTCCCAACTTTGGATTCTCTACAATTGTGACTCACTAGCAGCATGAACTACCTGCTTGATCTATTTCTTGGGAGGGGGTGAAGAGGACGGGTGTGGAGTGAGGTAACAAAAAAAAAACAAAACCAAACAAAATCCCACCACAGGACAGGAATAAATCACTTTTCATTATGAAGGCAAAGACACTCTCACTGGAAAAGAAACAACACTTTATTCACAGAAAGAAATATGAAAACTTAATTTCTCAAAACCTGAAATGTTTCTATTCTCAGAATACAAAGAGAGAAAAGTCAGACTGCTCCATGAAAAGCAGCAAAAGGAGTGAGAAAACAACAGAGTTGCTTATACCATCCCAAGTAACAAACCTGTTTTCCGGCCTATTTGTATGTCTGCACGTCCATAGTTATTTGTCATTCAACTCATTCTGACCTGCCACTTCTCCCACTTACATGTTAACTTTTGTTCTTTTTTCTTTTTCCTTGTTTTTTTTTTTTTCTTTTCTTTTTTTTTCCAGTTTCAAATGCAAAAATCCCTTTCAAAAAATCCTCTTTACAGAAACCCATGGCACTCAAAACCAAGAGACCCTGTTTCCTATGGAGTACTGAATGCTGGCAGGCTGTCAGATTTCACTCCCAGCTTTCTCATTCTACACAGTACCGTCGGAGCAGTTTGCTTTCAAGGGAGAAGTAGGGCAATATAATTCTCAATAACAGCAGCTTTTCCCTTCTGCCTCTCTGGTTGTTGAGAGACTTGAAATACATATTTGAAAAAGCAAAATGCTCATGGCTGAGAAAAGAAAGCATGAGGCTATTTCATGAGGTAAATTAAAAATTACTTGAAATAGTGTAATTCTTGTTCCAAGCTTTACAATAGTGACCACAGAAAAGAGAGATATTTCAGACATCTAGGCCACTTTCTACTAATCTGCATCTCCCTTACTTCTCACTGCAGTTTGAGTTCATATTCTGAAGCTGCACAGTGATTTTTAATATCCTAAAAAGGACATGATCCCACCATACCTCACTTTTTCCTTAGCAATTTCTCTCATTTAGCACTTGCACTAGGTCAGTATTTTGACCACTCTGCTCTTACTGTATGCAAGGCAAAATTGCTAGAAGTTTGATGGCCCTCCAGGTCCTATTATTTTCAGACCTCAACATTTTTACTTTATGTTCCTGGAATATTTATGTTCTTGGTGCTGAGCAGAAATAATTTCTAACTAGGTGATGATCAGCTTGTACTCCAGGACACCTAATAGCTCTGTTGTTCAACATTTGCGATCCTTCTGGTATCAGATCCTTAAAACTAGTTACTGTTAATTGCTTGGTTCCTAGAAAACTTGAAATATTCATAGTAGCAACATCTCTTCTGTACAGTTTTTGACAATAATTCCTGTGTTTGTTGGTAAAAAAATTGGTTGGTCTTTAGGAAAGGACTACCATTTATCTTCAGATTCCCATTGGAATTAGGTGAAAAAGGCTTCTATCTAAATCTTGTTCTTTCTTGTAAATACTAGCCCATGTATCTTGTCAGATCACAGACTGACTAATATAATTCCACACTGGCAGGTCTCCCAGATTGCACTATAAGAAAATGTCAACTGGTCCACTGTATCTCTGCAGTTAATCATCAGTTCAAAATGTCACCATCTGATTTCCTTCTTTCTTCACTTGCTTTCTCCCTCATAAACTTGTGAATCAACTTTAAAAGGCTGACTCTCCTTAGCACCAGTGCAAAAGATATGCTTTGGAAATGAGTAATCCAAAACTGATGCAAGGTGCACTGAAGCTTGCTGCCAATATAAAGTAATCATACAAAGCTTTCAATGCTGTTCAGATTCTCTACCCTATCACTTTGGTACTCAAGCAAGGGCTTTAGCTTACATCATGTGGTCCCAAGGCAGACACTGAATACCAAAAGCTGTTACATCTCCAAAATACTAGGAAGACATCTGTAATTGCTTGCACACACAGGCCTTCCAGTCACAGGACTTGGCTATCTAATTCTTGAGGACCAGGCATATTTAACATGAGAAACCCTTATAACTGGCCTCCTTCAGCAAATACTGCCGAAAATGAGCAAGAATAGGAGTTGCAGGCTTGGATAAGGGAAGGATAAGTTTTCACACATGCTGCAGGGATCATCACTACACAAAAAAATTTACTATAATGTATCAGATGAGATTCTGCTCCAAACCTGGGGGAGAACTGGACATAGACTTGGACCCTAGGAGCTTGGAAATACCTCAAGATCCTTCCTTCCAAACTGAACGATCTTAGCCCTGAAAATATGGTATCCACATAAGAAATAAGCCCTGCATGGACTAAGTAGCACTATAGAGAGCAGCACTTCGTCCATGGTTTCATTTTCAATGCTGCACACTTTACCTCATTAGTGATATCAGTATGCTGTGTTATTATGGAAAAGTGCAGATGATTCTTATTTACCTCCTGTATCTCACCCAAGGTTTCACAGATCCCTGTCATCATCAACTACTGTCTGTTGTCCTGGCTGATGAGCACCTTCAAGGAAGCCTGCCCATTCTTCCCTTCTATACCCCCTTTGAGCTCACAGTCAAAATGTAAGCACAATATAGATTTAAAAAAAAAATACATGAAAACACTCAGATCATTCTCCATACTTTCACCTGATAACTGGTTACTAGCAATTATGTGCTTTCTTGCTGCTACTATCTATTAATATTATAATCCCTAATACACTTCCTGGGTAGTGTTGACCAGTCCAAAATCTATCATTATATATGTGAAGTTTGGTTTATTCCCCTCTCCCAACACCCAAATACCTGTCTATTCCCATTATGCTAGTAGCATTTTGCTGTAATTCATAACAGAAGCTAGCCTAAATATAAACACAGCCATTTTAAAAATACTACAGTGAGTTAAAAAAAAACCAAACCCCAAACAAACCCAAAACCAACCAACCAAAAGAAATAACTTTCTTTAAAAGACTAATCCTGCTTTTAAAGTTAAAAACATTTCGAATTTTTCAGTTCCTTAAGGGTTGGAATTGCTTATAGCTTCAAGTGAAATGCATCCCCAGAAAAACAAATTTGCCAACAAATTTTTGCAACCACTTTCTATTATTTACAGTAAGTAAATTCATGTGGATAAGGGGTGCATGTGGAAAAAAGGGTCTTACCAAGTATCCTTTGTTCTACATTTACAAAATAGAACCAAAAGAACAATTTAATTTTATTTTAATAAAACAATTTAATTTCATTTTAATAAAACAACTGCTTTCAAGATTTTCATTGCCCTGTCCCATTTCTTACCCTCCCTCCCTTAAATCTATGACAAGAATGCAAAATATATGAATGGTGCAGGAGTGCAGGGAACAGAGACCGCAATTCCTTTTAATTAATGAACTCAGCTACAAATCATTTCTTCAACAGAAAGGCTGGCCGATGCCTTCCAGTCGAGCTTGCAGCTCTGTGGTTGGGCTTGGCATCTGGTTGACATTGGTTTGAAGGCCTGAAACTGAAAGGACAATTTTCACGGCAGCAGCCCTCTAAGGTTTCCCTTTACAGCATGAGGCCTGCAGAATCCTAAGCTCTGTTCTTGCCTCTTCCTGCATGCTTATCTTCAACTTCCTAAAGAGCCACCAGCATTTCAGATGTATTTTTCACCACTTCTGATATGGAAAAATCAGCCCCTGGTAGGGAAGTTTTGGGCAAGTATAAGAAGTTGTAGTCCAAACAGCTCATTCTTGATGCTGGATAGTTAGAGAATTCCTGCGTCTCTGATTATTGTCTGGGACACAGGTCATTCGTTCCTAAATTCACAGAAAAATAGACTCAAACTTCATTCCAATGGTAGAAAAACACCATAATCATGACCAAAAAAAACAGAGCCATCAACTCCATGTGGAATTATGGTTAAAGTACATTTTTAACAGAAATATTTTTTCCTAACTTAGCCTTCTTGATGTGTCTTCTGATCTACAGACTGAAACCTGAAGTAGAATCATAGAATCAACGAGGTTGGAAAAGACCTTTAAGATCACCCAGTCCAACCCCAGCACTGCCAAGGCCACAGCTAACACATGGCACCGAGGGTCTCATTATACATGGTTTGTGAATGCTTCACAGGTTTGTGAAATCTTTCAGTGCGGTAGCTTCAGCACTGCCCTGGGCAGCCTGTTCCAATGCCTGAGCACCCTTTGGGGAAGATACTGTTCCTCATCTCCGTCTAAACCTCCCCTGGTACAGCTTGAGACCGTTTTCTCTTGTCCTGTCCCTTGGTCCTTGGGAGCAGAGACCAGTCCTGGCTCCATCCTCCTGTCAGGCAGCTGTAGAGAGCAATAAGGGATGCTTCACTACTTCAAAGTCTTCAAACACCCTTTTAGTGACTTCATGCTTCCACATAAGCAATTCTTTAATCTTCCCAAATGCAACAATTTCTATTTCCACTTGTCTGTTTCAGACCTACAACAAACAGGAGGAACTACATCTTGTGACTTCCTGAACAGCACATAGCGCAACAGAGCCCATCCTTAGAGTTTGTGTTATACAAAGTTAAATAAAATTACCAGCACGACCAATGTCAGTTATTCCACAACATTTGCGCTTGAGTGCACATTAGCTACAGCATCTTTTCCAGTTACATAGCTTTCTATTAAAGTCAGATTTTTGTTCAGGCATTAATCAAGTTGTATTTTCAGGTAGTTGAGCTCAACTTGAGAGGCACCTCAAGCTTCAGATGCTGCAGGACCAATAAAACAGTAAAATTGAGCAGAAAGTCCTTTTTAAACTACCCCAAAGGAAACCAATGAAGCCCAACAGATACCCCATGATATCTGAATGTTAAATAAATCCTGTCAGAAAGACCAGTTCTACAACCTATGCGAGAAATCAAGTCATCAAGAAAATGCATTCGTGTTAAAGCCCTTTCTACCATTTCCCTTTAAGACTGCAGAATCATGAAACTCAAGGAGGAGGAAAGGCAAGGACACCTACAGAGCCTGGAAATGACAGTAGGAGGAAGCAGCCAATTAGCGCACCGGTACAGTGATCTAAATCACAGCTGAGCCTGAAGAGGCTAAAAGGGTGCTATAAAAGAGTGAATGTTTAAAACTGCTTATTGACAAGGGTGAACAGTGGAAAACATGATTCCAGCTTTTCACACAGATACTCTGGGGTGAATTCAAAGAATTTAAAGCTCCTGCTGTCCAAGGTGGATCAGCTGAATGAAGTGTAAGGAGAGCAAAATAGACATATAAGTAAATAAATTTTGGAAGACTGTATGTAGCTTTTGCAAGGGAAGAACCCTCTCTCATAGGTCCACTGGTGGGTTTTTTGGTTGTCATTTTTTAAACTGCTTAACACATGAACACGGAAGTCTTAACAGAGCAAACATCTTGCCTAGGAAGCAATCCTGACACATCCACAGGGAAAGAGCAAAGCAGAAGCAAGCTACTGATATCCATTCTCAGTTAAAAGGAAATAATTGCATCCCCAACTATCCCCTGGAGAAATCCAGTGTCTATTTCATAAGGCTTTATGCTTTTCCAACTCCAGCATCCCAACACCAAATTACACTGTACTTAAACATTATGCTGGATGGCTGCCCACAAAGAGTTGTGGTCAATGGCTCTATGTCCAGCTGGAGACCAGTAACAAGTGGTGTCCCTCCGGGATTGGTGTTGGGACCAGTCTTGTTCAACATCTTTGTCAGTGACATGGACAGTGGGACTGAGTGTGTCCTCAGCACGTTTGCTGATGATATCAAGCTCTGTGGCTTGGTTGATACGTTGGAGGGAAGGACTGCCATTGAGAGTGACCTTGACACACTTGTGAGGTGGGCTGATGCCAACCTCATGAAGTTTAACCATGCCAAGTGCAAGGTCCTACGGCTGGGTGGGAGCAATCCCAGGCACAGCTACAGGTTGGGCAGAGAAGAGATTCAGAGCAGCCCTGCAGAGAAGGACTTGGGGGTTTTCGTCAATGGGTAACTTAACGAGCTGTCAGTGTGTGTGCTCGCAGCCCAGAAAGCCAACTGTATCCTGGGCTGCATCAAAAGGACCAGTAGGTCAAGGAAAGCAATCCTGCCCCTCTTCTCTGCTCTTGTGAGACCTCACTTGGAGTATTGTGTACAGTTCTGGTGTCCTCAACATCAAAAGGGTATGGAACTGTTGGAACAAGTCCAGAGGAGGGCCACGAGGATGATCAGGGGACTGGAGCACCTCCTCTATGAAGATAGGCTGAGAAAATTGGGGTTGTTCAGCCTGTATAAGTGAAGGCTGCATGGAGACCACCTTCTAGTATTTGAAGGAGGCCTATAAGGATGCTGGGGAGGGTCTCTTTATTAGGGACTGTAGTGATTAGGACAAGGGGTTCAAACTCAAACAGAGGAAGTTTAGATTGGATATAGGTAGAAATTCTTTACTGTAAGGGTGGTGAGGCACTGGAATGGGTTGCCCAGGGAAGTTGTGAAAGCTCCATCGCTGGCGGTGTTCAAGGCCCGGTTGGACATAGCCTTGGGTGACATGGTTTAGTGTGAGGTGTCCCTGTCCGTGGCAGGGGGGTTGGAACTAGATGATCTTAAGGTCCTTTCCAACCCTAACTATTCTATGCTAAGTTCACAACAAAGAAAAATCTACCATTTCCTATGCAACATATAGTTAATCCTGTAATAATGGCCTTTACTTTTTATGTGACTACCAAAATTTTACATAGGTTCAAAGAGCAATTAAATGTTTTTTTTTTTATAGAAGGCCAATGCATTAAAACCCATTAGATGGGAGTTTCACTTTGGCTTCAAGCAGCATCCAGGCTGCTAGAAAACATTTCCCAGGGAAATACCACCACTCTTCCTCCACTTGAGGCTCCCTCAGACTCATGACTCTGCCAGACATGTTGCTTAATTTGATTAGGTCATCTTTATGCTCTCAGTGAAACTGTATTATTCAATGCAGCCAGCAGAGTCCAATAGCTTGTGATAAAAAACCCACTGTGTGTATATGGATTGTACTCAAGAATTCTCAGATATTAGTCCCACTAAAGATAAGATTAAAAGCAGCTTGCTGTTCAGCTCTTTCTGGACTCACCACAAAGATATTCTCACAAACTCATATTTCACCTCCACTTACAGGTATTTATAGCAGGTGGTTAATCAATAATTCAGTAATATCCATGAGCCAATAAACACTGATTTCAGATGATAAGTTATTTCTATTCCCTTCCCTTAACAGTCTTCTAGAGTTCTACGGTTACTGATAACTTACTCCTAATTATAACGACTATAATTTTTATTAACTGACAAACACTTTACAAATCAAATTGTAAAGCAGCTGCAAAATAAGCTATGCTTATTTTGTTACTCAATTTAAGATACTAACCTGTGACATTCTGTGCCTTTTCAAATGCCATCTGGAAGAGCAAGTAATTTCTCACTCCATCTGATCAGCAATTTTATAATTTTTTTCAATGTCTTATTTTTAACTATCTATAGGAAAGCAAAATATTTTATGTCATCACAGACTGTAATGTGCATTAACTGGGAATTTACAATGCTGCACATAAGTGCACATAACAGCTATTACTATAAGGTTGCCTGAAGCAAACCAAGTATGTCAAGCACTCACGGCTGGTGAGCTTTGTCTGATTTGATAAGTCCACACAGTGCAATGAGAACAATCACAGAGAACTTGGCTACTGTCTCATCCACTTCAGTTCACACCAGGGCTAGGCATTTGACTGCCACTGCCAATTCATCTACCCTTTTCTTACTGTTGTCAAGAAACTTAGAGTACATAAGAATAAAAGGCAAGGCCCATCTATTCCAACTCTTTGTTGATGTGTCCTTCAGCATTTCATGAGAACATAACAACTCAACAACAGATAAAAGGGAATTAAACGACACATCAGTTGGTTGTGTCAACATGCAGGGCACATATGACTCATGGGATACCTTGTCTTCAGGGAATATCTTTAGCCCAAGTGTCCCATGTCTTATAGGTCTTGGCTCTTGAAAGAGCATTTCAGCCTAGAATTATAAAATTAATGAGGATAAAGAGTGAAAGATACCCAATCCCCACACCTTTTCCCTTCATGACTGCTTGTGACACAGTAAACCTAAGTGATCTGTGTTTATAAATAATAGTATTATCCAGAAGGACATGGATAACTGGAAGCACAGCTGCTACGTTCTCCTTTGAGCTTCCTCACTCATCTCAAATTCAACCTAATTTAGGTGTTTCTTTTGTCAGATCTTTAAAGAGTTCTCTCTGTGATTTATCCTGTGCTGCTGGTCTAAATGCTAAGTGAAAAAATATTGCCTTGGCTTTCTGTGGCCAGATAAGTATGAGGAGAAAAGGTGTTATGACTAGTGGTTTCTCACTCTTTCTGTTCATCAGTTTTGTAATTCTAGGCTGAAATTTGGTGATGCTTCTGTTGTTGTTATTGGGTTTGGTTGTTTTTTTTTTACAGCCTGATGAGGATGACCAAAGCTTACGGTGTGCAAAGTGTCAAATCATCTTTCAGGGCAAAGGGTAGGAAAAGACAAGACCTGCTAAGGGACTTGCATTATTGTATCAAAGCTGCAAACTATACCTAACAAATTCTAAACTGCACAGCCCTATATCAACTGCTGGACATGTAGAATGGGTGTGAAGTCTGCAAATACACATTTGCCCTCCGAAATTTCACTTGTACCTAAAACTTTAATTCCAGACAGACCTAACATCACTAACAGCTCAACACCTCTTTTTCTAAGCAACCAACCCTCCATCTCTAGCTCTTAAGGGACCTGACCTTCAAAACTTTCGCCAAGCCTACCAAACTAGGCTTGTCAGAAGTCAAAAAAGCCAAAAATCCTCTGAAAGAGGGCAACAGATTCCTACTTTACCAAAGACTGAAGAAAAAGGATCCTCCTCTGAAGCAGTCTGAGAATCAAACTGGAAGGATAGCTCCCAGAAGTTCAAACTATGGAATAGAATTAAGCAGCTGTTTAATTCAATGTCTGTGCTGTTTGGAAACAGCTGTACTGGCAGCTCCTTTTCTTCTTAATGATAATTCACCTATTCTAAATTAAAGGCTATTTGGTATCACATTATTTTCAGTTACAAAATTATAGATTTTTATGACTGAAGTGCACACTACTTCATTAACAAGCTTCATTTTAGACATTAAGAAGTCATTTTCTGGTCAAAACCACAATTTTTAAACAAAAAGTGCCTTATAAGAACACAAAAAGAAAGATATTTTCTCTTTTATGTTGAGAAGGCTGTAAAAATGTGTTCATAAAGGTGCAATAAATGCATGATAAACATCATAAGTATGTTTCTTGAGAAGTAGACATGACATACATGAATAGAAACCATCATTTCAGGCAACCTATGCAAGCCAGTTTATCTAAAAGTGCATTAACCACTTAGTCATCCTTAATAAATTGCATCAAAAAGAAGCAAAGTATAAAGCATTGCTGAATTTTGATCAAAGCAGATATAAGCGATTTAACACTTCACTTACAGAACACAAATTTTCCTTGAACCCCCTTTGACAAGCCAATAACCAGCACAGCTTGGCATTAGGGATTTGTTCCTGGGTCTTTCATTGCCATCACTACTCCAAAGCAAAAGCAGCTAGTGCACATGCACTCATAACAAACTGGCTCCAACCACAGGAACTGGTCAGATAGCAGCAGATACATCCTCTGGGAGCTCATTACCAGTCACCATCCACAGTCTCCAATGCCAAATATTTAAACTTCACACAGGAATTAAAGCATAATAAAAACAGGAACAGCAAAAAAAGAAGCATCAAAACATATCTCCCTTACCTAGATACTGCTGCTTTTCTAGAGATGAAACACTTTACCTGTGTTCCCCTTACAACTTCCATACAGAGAAGAAGTAAGTCCATCCCCCAGTGCTGGGCAACAGTAGGGTCCAGAAGTGTCTCAATTACTACTGATTAGCCTTACTTGGCCTTCCACTAATTGGAGATACCTGAAGGGTGCCTGTCCTGGGCAGGTGCAGAGCCCCAGGGGAGGAACCACTGCTCTGTTCTACCACCCCACAGCTTGGCTTCTTTAGAAGTTAAACTTATTTTTCTTTACTCTGAGCAGTCCCACCTTGTTTCAGAGGACATGCATGGTAATTCTGTTATGAATACTACTCAGATTGTCTGCTGTAAATTCATGACAAGGCCTGGTTGTGTTCTGTAAAGCTGGAGACAACATGGCCTTAACTCCCTTCCTCTGCCCCCGATCCCCCTCTGTGCATTTAGCAGAGTCACACATTTTGGAGATCCACCTCCTCTCAGTATCTCAGCAAAACCTCACCTACCTGCCTCCTTGGGCTCACCCTTGGGACACTCTTTCCTGGCTTGCACGCAGACCACACACACGATTATCACCCAGGGTCCAAAACCCCACTGTGAAAGCCAGAGACTGCTGCTACCACCCAAAAGACACCACATAAACTCTTTAGCAATATCTTGAGCACATGGAGCAAGCACAACTCAAGCAGTAGACCAACAGATGCAGCGAATGACTGTGGTCCAGCTGCTGCTTTTGCCTACGCCCAGACAGTGTGCAGGGAAGCTCTGTGGGATCCTCCTGCTGCCCCCAGTAACAGACTAACATGCCAGGTATCTAAGCAACAGCAGAGACTCAGAAAAAGTCCTCAGAGATGAAAGCCTTAAAGATCTAATTGGGGAGATTTTTAGCTTTTGTGACTTTTGAAACAGTGGAGAAATTCAAAGGCTAAACAGAAATGTGAATATAATCCCTCAAATAAGTAAATGTGGCTGCAGCTTGGTTAGCTGGCCCACAGTTCTGCTTGAGAAGATTGTGATGTTCAAAACCTCTATCCCAAACAAATAATGTGTTTTGATCACCTACAGCATCCCCTTGAAGGCTGCTATAGCAATAATTGCCATGTCCCCTTTTTTGCATTCAAATCTCCAGTAACAAATAGTGTGCTGTCTGAAGCAGAGTCAGAGCTAATTCTACAAAACTGTACAGGACTCAAAAAGCCATTTACCTGTGCTCTGCTTTTTTCTATCACTGTTAAATTGCAAGTCAAACATTCACTAACTATCCTTTCTTAAGCATGGAAAACAATAAAGCTATTGATTTTCAGCAATTTTTTTGTGTGCTGACTTCTTGCTCCCATTAAAAAGCCTCTAGAAAAGCAATAGGTTTCCCACTGAGCTTGCATCCATTGTGAGTTTGCATGGAAGCATTAATGAAGAGTAATAAAAGACCAATAAATTAGCTGTGACAGGACTCATGAAATGTCAGCTCAGGTGACTTCGATTCCTTCTGTCTTCTCCCAGAAGATGGAGCCAAATGACCATCTGTCTGTGGCCCAGACAAGATGCACATAGGCACTACTGAACAAATCCCTTTTCCAGCGAAGGTAAAGTTAGTGTCATTCAACCGCTCTCAAGATGAAGGCAATCGGGTTTCTTGCAGACTTTTTTTGCATGTCATTTGCATGTCACAGTTGTTTCATAGCTGTCAGATTCACTGATCCCAGGTTGAGCCCTTATGACTGGATCAACAGTAATGGATTCTGTTTTTTGCTGTTACTGTGTTCTCATTGTAATGACACTGGGCCAGGTTCTCTCTCATGTAGGAGCAACTCCTCTCATCTCCAGTGATGATACCAAGTTATTCAGAAGAGGTATGACCAACTGCCTGAGCAGAGGAAGAACATCTAAGACTTGATGACTAGCCAATATAATGGCAGATAAAATTCAATGAAGACTGCGACATGACTCAAGTGGGGAAGAAAACAATCCTAATTTGAAACACAAGCATTGATTTTTCAGCAGGCTCCATTTTCCATTCAAGTCGTGCAGCATGAAGAAAGGCTCCAGCTACATGGCAGGACAGTAGGCAAAGTTTATACCTAGAAATTCAGCAGAGCTGTGACAATTAGGCCAGTTCGAGGCCACTAAAAAGGCTGGTAAGAAAGTCTGGGCTTGAAGTCAACTGTAGACACCTCTGTTGTCCTTACAAATAATCCATATTACACATGAATTCCTCTAATAACAAGAAAATAAGGTCTACCTTCTGGCAATTATGATAGAGGCAAAACTTATAGCTTACTAAAATTGCAGCTAAGGCCACTTAATACTTGAATGCACATTTCAATAGAAATGTAGTAAATCTCATTTTTGATTCTTCCCACACAGATCCCAACCTCTTACTAAAAAAATGGACATTTTTCTCCCATTATTTTCAACTAAAAGCCTGAAAAAACATGGATTTCAGTTGTCACATACTGTTTTCAAAATATTTTTTCCCCTGCTTTTAAAACATAAGTGGAAATTTTAAAATACTATTTCTTTTTTTCCTTCAAGGAATCAGATAACCATTGAAAATCAGTTTATGTGGTAGAACAAGCTTGCTTACATAAGACAGCAAAATTTATTTCAAATAACTTAGAATCATAATTTATTATTTATGGGATAGAAGTCTTTCTTATTTCCCTAAAAATAAACCTATGGTTTTATTTCAGTATCGTATTCCATCTATCTCCAGAGATTTCAGAGCTTGTAATTTAAACTATATCATACTGTAGGTGAGGTAGGCATTTCTGTTGTAGAAAAAAACCATTATTTTATATTTGTGACAAAATGTTCAGAATTTGTCACAAATTATACAGATGTTTCTTATTACAGTAGATTTAGAATTGAGCCTAAGGTATATGAAGGAGATATTCTCACATGCTGTGTTTGCTAAGAAAGGGATTCAAAGGGATTAAAATTTTATGGTCAACATAAATATTGATAGGATACTGCAATTATCACATGGAGGTTTTGGATTCATAAAGAAGGGAAAACTAACAAGTGAGCACGGTGAGAGAAAGCCCAGCTGCATCTGTTCTGATTTTCATTTGACTTGGATCCTTAGGTACCATCTGAAGAACAGAACAGTCTAAACAAGTCATTTGTGTTGGTTAGCCTTGATTCAACTGCATATCCATGGTCCCACTGTGGATTTTTGCTATACAGAAATCAGGAAGTTCATCAAATAAAGAAAAGCTCTGTTTTCATTAAAGATGAGTGAAGAGTCAGTTACAGTTTGGGAACAAATGGAAAACATGAATTTAGCTTAGCCTTGAGTAGGCATACAGATATTGATGAACCCAGAGCAAACATGGAGATGACATCTTTTTGTCCAAGGAGGTATTTAAAACAAAAAATAGTAATCAATAAAAAACATGTGGGGAGGGACACTTAGGGAAAAGAAAACTGAGCAGAGAAAAAGAATGCCTGTCAGCCTCTTTCAGCTGCTGTACATCAGAAGGGATATGGAAGTACGTAATCGTGTAGGAAGCAATTGCAACTGAGCTCATGGAGTTCATAAAGAAACAGATCCACTGTGTAGGTGCTTGTAGATGTGCTGCGTGACTAGGTTTAGTCTTCACATTGCATTCTTCTTGGGCAGGTGGAATTTTTAGGAAACCTAAATAACAGGCATAATGCAAATACAGCTTTGGAAATTCCAGGCATGGCAGAATACAAGCCAGGAAATAACAGAGGAATCCAAAACATAAGGTCTGATTTTCTCTGGATCCATTACCATGCTGATAGATGGAAAGAAAGAGAAATTAATTTGCTCAGTCCTTCATAGTGTCAAATCCCACAGTCGGGAATATGTTTTCAGAAATTCAGTCCTCCCCTCCCTTTCAGAAACTTGAAGATGGAGGATGTCTTTCAAGCAAGATTATAACATGCATAGCATCTATTTGCCAAAACAAGAGCTAAGCTCTTAAAACCTCTTTGCCCATTCTTTGAAAGAATACAGACCAAAGACTTCAACTTGTATAAAAGAAAAATATATGTTGTAAGGAATACCCAAACCCCCACAATTTATCTTTAAAGTGACCGATCACACAACTTGAACATCATTACTCCGATAGTTAGTTAACCACAGGGTTAAGTGTTTATATCTGATTTCCACTCCAGATTTCAATTTCTAACTGCTGGATTTTGTTATTTCTTAGGGTCAAGCTCAAAGCTGTCAATTATCAGTGGTTTTTTATCCATTAGAGGTAATTATACCCTATGAGGAAGCTGCTCATTTATCTTCGCTTTGATGAGAAACATACAGACAGTTTCTGGAGTCTCCCTGTATAATATGTATTTTTCCAGCTCATTTAACCATGTATGTTTTCTTCAAACATTTTCTAACCTCACAACACTTTGGAAGTATGAAGTCTAGAATAGGAGTCTGTATTACAGAGGTGTTCCAGACAAGTCCATTTGTGGGGCTGGTGGTGTCTTACATATATAGAGGTACTGTCATAAGACAAAGAGACTATTCACAAAAATCATCAAATGTACTTTTATCCAGAGGAGTTATTTAGCTCCACTGGCATAATATGGCATGAACATCTGCGAGAGAACTGGGTGAACAGTCTGATTTTATGTACAGCTGCTTTAAAGTAAAATCATTGTGTCTGGAAGGATTCCAACTCAACTCTTTCAAATTATCAGAGGGAGATTTTGAAGGAGAAATGCTTGAGATTCAGGATAAAAAAATCCAACAGCTTCAGGTCAGTAGCAAGAGCACAATTCCCCTCCACAGTCTCTCCTTTACGATTTCAGGTGCCATGCACCTTTCTCCTTAAAAAAAGAGGGAGGTAATAAAAGCACATTAAACATGTTCCTGATAAATAACACTCCCTTCGAATAGAAGCAATGCCTTATAAATTCCTAAAAGAAGCCTTATATAGTACATGTTATCTGACCACTAAAATCTGCCCATGGCTGGTGTTGCTGTTATGTACCAGTCTATGGGGAAAGTAAGGCCTAAAGAGAACTCTGCAAAGATGATACTCAGCATAAGCATGCTTTGACATGAGATTCACATCTGGATCAGCCGCAATATGCTAGAAGCTACTGAAGGATCAGGAACTGTGTTAAGCACATGACCTGCCACTCCCTGGTTCCATTTTGTAAATGAGACCATCTAGCTACAGACTAGGAAGGAATTTCAACTTCAGTTCTTATCTAAAGCTCTTGATACACTTTTTAACGGCAATATAAAAGTGATTATTTTCTGTCAAATCTGGGAATTAGTGATAAATTCTGATGCACACGGTAAATAACTACTTCCATTTAATGATGCTGAGCATGTTAGGCTATGTCACTCATCCCTTAGAAATGAAGAGGAGATGTGATTTGAAATGACAAGCTGCGGGTGTCTAATCAATAATCCCATTATGTGTCAAGCAAACCAAATTTGATTATCACATAGCAGCTACAATCCTCTTCAGTGAAGCTGCAACTCAGTTCCCATTCAAACTCTGAGTCTCAAATCCAGCAGGTGAAACTGGTGGGAGACTGTTTACCTTCCAATTGTGGAGGTATCCAGAGAGTTTGTGAGACTGCAGTCCCATAACTGCTGCAAACCACAGGAGATTATACCCTATGGTGGAAAAAAGGCAAAAATGCTAGTGTTTTCATCTCAAAAAACCCTAGCTTCCCACCATTCCTTGAGACAACACTTCTTCTCCAGGCCTCTCACTGGTTTCTTGCATCTCTAAGCCCTTCAAAATATTAGTTCTAGAGCTTGACTAGATTCTTCACTTGTCCTGTAAAAACATTAGGATTGTTCAGCCCTTCTAGTTTGGCTCTTCTTAGATCTATATAGCATAGTCCATCTCATAGACTGCTCCTTTTCATTGATCTACCCACAAAGGCTCATATTCTGCCTTGCTCTTTAACCTTGTAACATAACTAAGAAATCTGGACAGAGGCAAGCTGTACATCAGAAGATACTGTGAGATCCAGCAGTATATTTCTACTAAGGGTCTGCAAGACTTCATGACATCAGTCAAGACAAGCAATTATTTCTTCAGTATGCTCTCCACATTCACAAAAATATCAGTTCAAAGCTGTGATCTGCTTACTCAATATCTATATATACGATAAAGACACTGGATGCATTTGCTTGGTATTGTAGCAGTCATGTCATCACCACCGTGAAGGTGGTGATACAAACACAGCTACAGCAACATGGATGTGCTGGAGTTAGTCCAGACAAGGGACACAAAGATGATCCAAGGGCTGGAGAACTTCTGTGAAGACAGGCTGAGAGAGTTTGGGTTGTTCAGCCTGGAGAAGGCTCCAGGGAGGACTTAGAGCATCCTTCCACTACCTATAAGGGCCCTACAAGAAATCTGGAGAGGTAATTTCTACAAGGGAAACTAGTAACAGGGCATGGGCAATTTGGGCTTTGAAACGGAGCAAAGTAGATTTATACTAGATATTGGGAAGATAGTTCTTCACTGGGAAGAAATTCTTCTTGGGAAGAAGTTCTTCACTGTGAGGGTGGTGAAGCACTAGCACAAGTTGCACAGAAAAGATATGGCTACCGCATCCTTGCAAGTGTTCAAGACCAGGTTGGATGTGGCTTAGAGCAATCTGGTCTAGTGGAAGGTGTTCCTGCCCATGACAAGATTGGCATCATCGGCAGAGTGGCAGACTTGGTGGTCTGCTATCCCATACCCTTTGGCCTCAACAAAGACTATAAGGTGACAAAGAGCATGTCCAACCCCAGGCAGTGCCACTGTCATGACACGCCAAGTTCGTGTAAGACATGATCAGGGAAGTCTGTGGCTTTCCACTATACGAGAGATGCGCTATTGTTGAAAGTTTCCAAAGATCTTTAAGGTCCCTTCTAATCCAAGCCACTCTATGATGATTTGATGATGATTACGGTTCCATCTGAGTCAGTATAAAACCAGATTTTGCTGCAAGCTACCATTTGTGATGAATCTATATCAAAAAAAATATATGAACTATACTAAACAGTGTGACTATGCCTATCTCTAGGCCAGTATCAATAGATACATGGCCTTTTTGGAAGTGATACCAGGATTGTTTTTCTCCTTCTCTGTAGTGGCAACACAGTGGGAGGTTTGTGAAGATGAAGAGACAAAATGAACTCATTTAGATTTCAGAAATGCCAGCTGGAAGTGTTTCCAGACTGATTAACAGCAGCACTGCTTACAACCCTGAGATTAAGTTTTCTCATGCCTTATATAATGCATTAAAAAAGTTCTAACATTTATTTGCTAAGTTAACATTTTAAATAAAACTGAAATTTTTAGCCCAAGATAAGGAATCATTTATTGAATCAGACTGAAGATTTTAAAGAGGTGATGACTCACTGTACTTTAGAATATAATAAATCAGTGCCTTTTCAGTCATAGGTAATAAAAGAAATGCTCCATGATATATTTTTGCAAAAACTAGCTTACAGACAATTCTGTAAAACATTTGCCTTGGATCACTAGATTGTGGAGCTGAAAGGCAGATTTCCCATGCTAACCATCCACAGGGCAAGGTTTTTGGGGAGTTCGAGTCCCAGTTAGGTACAACAGATAAGTTCTGAAACATCCAACAGACAGCAGCTTCTCTGTCACCTTTGCAAATACCACACACTGCTGCCACCATTACTACTTCATATAGCTGAAATGGAAACTTCTGGCATGTTGTAGAGGCATGCAGCCATACAACAGTTAAGGACAGGCCATGGCCATGCTCCCCCTCTCCAGAGACTTCTCTCACAAATCCTGAAGTTGCAGGTCTCTTGTCTTCACTTGCTGAACTCTCTCATGTTTTCAGCATAGCCAACAGACAGGAGCAGTTTGTAGAAGCAGAAAATTACGTGACAGGGCCTTAAATAAAATTTCCCTGTGACTTGCAGTGCATTTTCTTCCTTCTGCCATTTGTTTTTTAAAGTTGTCCTGCTTTTCAGCAAAGACCTCAGCTTTTTTCCTTCACTCAAATGGTCATTTTTCCTTATTAGTTTCTGAAGCAAAGCCTGAGATTATTTCAGCTCCTGAAGGAAACAGATGTCCTCAGGAAAGCAGGCAGCTCACTAGCTTTCTGACTGTGGGAGGTGAGGCTGCTTTTATAAGGAGAGGTTCACAGAAGGGGCAGGATGTGTTTGTTACTTAATTCCACAGCTTTCCTCATAACCCCAGTTGAATTCTGAGCATGTCTCCTTTATCCCTTGTCTTCTTTCTGTTACCTAAAAACCTGGTTATAACAATCATAGTTAAAACCTAGAAGACCTGAGCAGGATTACAATGTTGTGATTCCAGTTTGGTAACATTGGCCAGAGCACAGTTTGGTATGAGATAGACAAGAGCTTAAGGAGCTAAACCTGTGTTGCCCACAATTCAAAGAGTATCAACCCTGCAATGCCTAAAAAGACACAGACTCTGACTTTAAAAAGCCTATGCACATCCCAAACAGCAGCATTCAGGACATTGTACTCACTTCCTCTGCTAGGTATATAAAAGTGGATAAGACCAGACTGCTGTGAAGCAGACAAATTTTCCCATTGACGTCAGTAGGAGCCCAGCCTTTAAGCATCTTATTGCTTCTCTATTCTTTCTTCTGTAGCAACTGCAAGTACCAATAGCTTCTTAATTTGATTTGGAATACTTAAAACTTTGTCTTTTCAAGGAGTGCTAACAACACCTACTTCTCCTAAGCTATGGCACCCTATGATGGGCATGTTTATTAATTGAAATTTCTCTTAATGTTCCTAGAAATGCTGCCTGATTAAAGTTTTCCTCCGAGTAAGGATGAGTTTTCTAAGGAACTAAAAGGAACAAAAGCTGCATTTTCCTCATGCCGTGTTTTAGCATCTAGCAAAGCGCCTTCCAGCTTGCAGTATCTGAGCAAGTCCATTGAGACTAATAGGATTATTTCAAGCTGGTAAGGCTTATGTATTTTGCTGAACCTTAAATGAGATGTGAAATGATTGAAAAGTCTTCAGAGAAAGCCCAATTTGATCAGGTGGAATTTAAGGTGCAGCCAGACTCAGAACACAAAGTCCAGCCTGTACGGCAGGGTCAGTGAGGGAGGCATGTCACTCTCAGAGGAAGGTGCACTAGAAAGAACATGTATGTCAGCATGTAGGATCACGTGCCCTGTAAGGGGATAGTTCTTCTTTTA